>JAPKLX010000480.1:87867-140881 GCA_026898415.1 Leonotis leonurus
GATACACCAAACCTTGCTCTTTCAGGACCAACAAGTGGTATCAGAGCAGTGGTTTATAAGACCATTGTTTTTGTTTCACAAGGTTAATACCTGCGTGGTTAACTTGAATAGATCTAGGAAAATCTTTTTCATTCACGTGCACACTATCTGCTATGGAATCTTCTGTTGTTAGAGATTGTGAAGAATTCTCTATCCAAGGATATAGAGAATGGAGTTTCAGAATCAAAACAACACTCAAAGCTCATCACTATCTGATGTGGAGAGTAATTGAAGAAGGTCCGCTAGAGATCACTGAAGAAAAGACCGTAACTACTTCAACTGGAGTAACTACACAAATAGTTCCAAAGGATCCAAGAAAATACACTTCAGAGGAACGTCGCGAAGCCAATCTGGATGACTTTGCTAAAGGGATCATATCCAGCACCGTCAAAGGCGTACATCTGGCCAAAATCCAACATCTGGATACTGCCAAAGAGATGTGGGAAGCCTTAAGAGACTTATGTCTAGGATCAGAGGTCATGATTGAGAACAAGCTGTCTCTTGCTTGCAATAAATACCATTGAACAAATGAAAATGAGATTCACTGGAATCCTTCTAGAGATATCAGCGTTCAATAAGAACAAATATACTCAAAGAGAGAAGAACATGAAAGTACTCAGAGCACTTCCACCTAGCTGGGAGATATACGCTGCAATGCAACCACTTCGCGAAGACTTCAATGAACTCTCTACAGAATCTTTATTTGATCATCTTGAAGGCCATGAATGTGATATACAAAGAATTCGTGGACTAGATCATCTGTCCAAAAAGGCAGAAAGCAACTCGAAGAAGGACAAAGAAGTAGCCTTCAAAGCGAAGAGCGAACTAGATGAGCCTTCTGAATCTTATACACCAGATGAAGAGAAAGGTTATGAAAAATTACTAAAAGAGTTTGCAATGATTGCCAAACGCATGGACAAGATGGAGGTCAGATCGAAGAAATTCTGACGCTTTTACAAAGACAACAAAGACAAATTCTACAAGAAACGCAACAATGATCGATCTGATAACAAGGATGAATCAAAACAGCAGACAGGTAAAATCTCAAAAACAACTAAGTCAACAAATTATACCTTCTTTGGTTGTGGCAGAACAGGTCACTTCAAAACAGACTGTCCTGATCTGTCCAAAAGTTAAAGAGAAGAGTTAAGAGCAAAAAGAGATCGAAAACTCAAGTATGATCGCAAAGCCATCCTAGCTGAACAAGAATCAATCAGCTCAAGTCATTTTTCAGATAGCTCATCAGAGAATGATGAAGCATTCTTTCCTAATGACGAAGAAGGCTGGTATGAATGCTATGTGGGACTAGACAACGGTCAGGATGAAGTCGAGGTAAATTCTTGTAATTCCAACTCCTCAAATGATAATGATCTGGAACAGGAAATAGAAGATCAATCTGAATACTCATGGGAAGAAGTAAATGAGATGTTCAAGAGCTATTCGAGCATCAAAAGACTATTTAGAGAAGTTGTAGAAGAAAATGATAGGCTGAAGAAATCTGAACAGATATTTAGCACAGCTAACACCAAATTCGTTGCCCAAGTAACTGATCTGGAAGAACAGATCAAGGGAAAAGATAGAGAGATTCACTCTCTAAACTCAAAGGTTAAAGATCTCATCAACAGAAACAACGTAGCTGAAGAAAAGATAAAGAAAGGCAAAGAAATGATCTACAAAAGTGATGAACGTGCCAAGCTGCTAATCAATCTACAGCAAAAAGGCACATCTGGATTAGGATATCCAGGTCACTTGGAAAAATCTTCGAAAACCATAAGCTTTGTACCAAAGAGAAAACCATAAGCTTTGTACCAAAGAGACATCATCCATCTGTATTACATTCCCTGTCTAGAGTTGATAATGATGGGAACATCATTACTTGCTATATTTCTGTTCCAAACCCAAAAATATTCTGGATTCGAAAGAGAACATTTGCTAATAACCAAACACCCAAACGTTGAAGGGTAGCTAAGTTTAATTAATTGCAGGACCAGAAGACTACAAGAAGAAACAAAATAGCAAGAGGAACAATCTGGATAATAGATAGAGGATGTTCAAAGCACATGACATGTGACAAGAATCTACTATATGATTACATATAAAAGCCAGGACCACAGGTCACCTTTGGATGTAACTCAAAAGGCTACACCAGAGGATACGGAAACATAAAAGTTGGCAAGACCACCATCTCAAATGTATCGTATGTTGAGGGTCTTAGTCACAATCTATTTTCAGTAAGTCAGTTCTGTGCCAACGGTAATCAGATCATTTTTGATACTAACAACTATTTTGTGAAGAACAAGGAAGGAGATGAGATACTCCTTACCGGAAAATTGCAGGATAGGCTATATATTGTCCAGTGGACAAATCAGATCGAGACCTGCTTAGTCACTAAAACTCTATCAGAAACAAGCTGGTTATGGCACAAGAGATTAAGTCACCTAAATTTCATGTCAATCAACAGGATTGCCAAAGAAAAATTAGTGGAAGGTCTACCAGATCAAGTATATGATAAAGGTCATATATGTGATACTTGTCAAGCTGGAAAGCAAACCAGATCATCCTTTACAAGCAAAACAGCTCACTCAACATCTAGAATACTGGAGCTTTTGCATCTAGATCGGTTTGGACTAGTTAAACCTCTGAGCATAAATGGGAGAAAAGACACCTTAGTAATCATAGATGACTACTCAAGGTTCACCTCGGTCATCATTCTGTCAAAGAAGAAAGAAACACTAGCCAAATTACCTGATTTTCTACACAAGATCACCAAACAGAAAGAGGTGAGTGCAATTACTATCAGAACAGATCGAGGAACAGAATTTCTCAACCAGAAGATTGAAACATACTGCAAAAAGATGGGAATCACTCATCAAACTTCAGCTGCTAGAACTCCTCAACAAAATGGAGTTGTTGAAAGGCGAAACAAATCACTTAAAGAAGCAGCTCGTACTATGCTAAATGCTACCAATCTACCCAAGAAATTCTGGGCAGAAGCTATCTACACAGCCTGTTATACTCAGAACAGATCATCAATTACACTCAGACATGGAAAGACACCATATGAGATCTGGAACAACAGAAAGCCTAAGATTTCTTACTTTCGCACTTTTGGTTGTTTGTGTTACATACATAATAATGGAAAATCTCAATTGAGAACTTTTGATAGCAAAACTGATCC
Source organism: Leonotis leonurus (assembly GCA_026898415.1). NCBI lineage: Eukaryota > Viridiplantae > Streptophyta > Magnoliopsida > Lamiales > Lamiaceae > Leonotis > Leonotis leonurus. The sequence goes on from JAPKLX010000480.1 coordinate 91,085, forward strand.
TGGAATATTCTTAGGATATTCTGATGTTAGTAAAGCGTATCGAGTCTACAATAAGAACTCTCATATTGTGGAGGTAACACCTCATGTTGTTTTTGATGAGTCTATTGTTGAGTACAGGTCACCTGATAATAAACATACAGAAAACCAGATGACTACAAAGTTGGGAACCCTAATGTATTTTGGTTTTGATGATGACCTTTCGAAACACACTTAGTTCTTTTTAGTATTAAACTGTTCTACGTGTTAACAGATCACTACATGTAAAGTGAATTCTGATAGAGAACAGATTAGGAGATGACTTGACATGTAAAGGAATTATTCCTATAGAAGTCATTTCTATAATAGCATAGGATGAAGGCCAAGAATTCACGCCAAGAAGAAATCGATCTACTGTAACAGACAGCGACCAGATCACTAACCAGATCGATGTTCACAACTGAAGACCAGGTCGATAGAGTCATCAAACCACCAGATGACATCATCTTACACATCATATCCTCTTGCCACGTCAAGATTGAAGTCCATCCAACAGGGATTGGGAAGAGAATCTTCAATTGACACAAAGAAGGAAAGAAGCCGTTAGCAATCTGTCTTCCATACCTTGAAGATTGAGTCAATGTTTTCTACATGGCAAGAACAGATATGATGGATATCCTTGATTGGCAATCTACAATCAATCTTATGCCAATAAAAAACGGCTAGAATTTTAAATTCAATGCCTATATATATTTGAAGATCAAGGTCTGGAGACACAAGATATACACGCGAGCTAAGACTAAGAAAATCTCTGAACCAGACTAAGAGCTTCAAACAACCTGTGATTCTACATCACACCAGCCCAACCTCGATTCAAGTCTGTCTTATCGAGAGAAAGGAGATCACCCTGCTAGCTAGTAGTGTTCTAGTGGTAACGTAGAGGTAATCTGTTGTAAAGGGACACGACCCTTATTTCGTGCATAAGTATCTCTCTAGCTTTGATTGATACTTGTGACTCGTTCTCCACGAGTATAAAGAAGCAGAGTATCCTAGTAGTGGATAATCTGGTCTAGTTTTGACCAGATCGTGGACGTAGGGATTTCCCGAACCACGTTAAAAAACGGTGTTCTTTATATTTCTGCATATTTACTTTCAGTTGTTTATTATTCTAACCATTTGCACTATCATATAATCTGCATCTCAATCAATCTGCTTAACCATCTGATTAACTCTTAAGGTTTTCTTAATAAGAGCACTCATTAAATCCACCATAATTCCGCACACACTATACTTAGAAAATAATAAGATCACTCTTATTACTGTCTAAGTGTTTACACTAGAGAGCAATCTGCTTGGACTAATCTGGTATCGATCTGCTGATCAATCTGGTTAGTCATCTGCCGAGCAATTTCTTATTTAAGAATAACTTGAACTCTCTGATAATTTAACAAGTAAACTGAAAAGTTTATATTTGGTATATTCTCCCCCCATACACCAAACCTTGCTCTTTCGGGACCAACATACAAGAAAGATGAACGAGATATTACTAGAAGATATTCTTATTTGGAATTCAAAAAGTGTTGATGAAGAGATCAATACTCCACCAATTGCTGAAATAATTATACAGCAAGGGGGAACAATCCAACATGATCTGGATGAAAACAGATCACCAACTGAAAGCAATGAAACAGTCTTTGCAGATGATTATAAATCTGAAGATTTAAATCCAGAGGCTAGAACAAATGAGAATCCATTTCAAGCTCCACCGATAACACACTCTGAATTTGAGGAACCAACAGATCAACCTGATCCTGAGATATCTGATGAAGAGATGACCAGGAGAAGGAGATGGATACAAGATCATCCACCATAATAGATTATTGGGAACCCATCAGATCGTGTGAAAACAAGAAGAATGCATGGAGAAAGTATCTTGTTAAGCTGCTATCTCTCTCGCATTGAACCATCTGATGCTCATGAAGCACTACAAGATGCAGATTGGATTACAGCAATTCAAGAAGAACTCAATGAGTTCAAAAGAAATGAGGTCTGGTATCTCGTGGACAGACCCAAACACCAAGGAGTTATTGGTGTAAAATGGGTGTTCAAAAATAAACGAGATGAGAAGGGTGAAGTAGTCAGAAACAAAACCAGATTAGTAGCTAAAGACTATAATCAACAAGAAGGCATTGATTTTGATGAAACATTTGCACCCGTAGCCAGACTAGAGGCAATAAGGTTGTTCTTAGCGTATGCTGCACATAAAAGATTCAAGGTATACCAGATGGATGTCAAAAGTGCATTCCTTAATGGTATCCTTGAAGAGGAAGTCTATGTGGAACAGCCACCTGGATTCGAAGAAGCAGATCCAAATCAGAAAGTATACAGACTGACTAAAGCAGTCTACGGTCTAAAACAAGCTCCTAGAGCTTGGTATGAGACATTGTCAACATTTCTACTAGAATTTGGATTCAGAAGAGGATCGGTTGACAAGACCTTATTCATCATCAAAGTCAAAGAGAATATTCTTTTAGTACAGATCTATGTAGATGATATCATTTTTGAATCTCAATCTACTTATTTATGTGATAAATTTGCTGAACTTATGAAAAATAAGTATCAAATGTCCATGATGGGGGAGATGAGTTTCTTTCTAGGTTTGCAGATCAAGCAGTTACCAGATGGCATCTTTATTAATCAAGCAAAGTATATTCAAGATCTACTGACTAAATTTGGAGTCAAAGACAGTAAACCTATTAAGATTCCTATGCAGACCAAAGGGAAAATTGATCCTGACCCAGAGGGAAAACCAGCAAATATTACTCAATACAGAGGGATCATAGGATCACTACTCTATCTAACTGCCTGTCGACCTGACATTACATTTGCAGTAGGAGTATGTGCAAGATATCAAGCAAACCCCAAAGAGTTTCAAATGGAAGCAGCCAAAAAGATATTAAGATATCTTAAGGGAACAACTCACATTGGATTATGGTATCCTTGTGAAGACAACTTTGAGCTAACTTGATATACGGATTCAGATTATGCTGGATGCAAGTTGGACAGAAAATCAACATCTGGTACATATCAGTTTTTAAGAAATAAACTGATCTCTTGATTCTCAAAGAAGCAGACATCTGTTGCCACATCAACCACAGAAGCTGAATATATGGCGGCAGGGAGCTGTTGTGCACAAATACTCTGGTTAAAACAACAGCTCAAAGACTATGAGATCGATGTCAAAGAGATACCTATCTTCTGTGATAGCTCAAGTGCTATAACAATCACACAGAATCCCGTTTTGCATACCAGATGCAAACACGTAGATGTGAGACATCACTTTATAAGAGATCGTGTTGAAAGAAAACATGTAAAAATCGAGAAAATTCACACTGAAGTAAAGAGAGCAGGCATTCTTACTAAAGCATTACCAGAAGAAAGATTCAAGATGCTATGTGGCAAACTAGGACTGTTAAATTTAGAAGAGAGGACCAGATAGATTTAGAACAGATCAAGTAAAATATTCCTACAGGGAATTAGAACCAGATTGACATAGTCCAGATTGATAAAGAACAGACCATGTTAAAATTCCAACTGGGAATTAACACCAGATCATCTAAGTACAAGTTAATGATCAAACAGATCAATTAAATTCCAACCGGGAAATATTAACAGATCATCATATAAGATTGATGCCCAAGATCAAAAGTCATATAAACAGATCGATAGTGGTGTCAACAGATCATTGATAAGAGATTGACTACAACAGATGACTAGATGCCACGTGGAAATTAATTTTTAAATTAATTTCTATGTTACTTAGTCAAGGGGGAATGTCTGCAGGATAATTCTAAATACGGGGATTATATCAATTTTAATCATAGCCTATATATCTAAATTCTGACATAATATACCAAATCTTTTATTTTTGTGATGATTAGTACAATGTTTGGGAACTGTGATCGTGGAGATATTTATCAAATCAAGAAAAAGGAAGCAATTTGACGGTTTAAACAAACACGCGCCACATTGCAACCCTTGGATCAAAAGCGCGTGAATCAGACGCAGAGTAGAGGCGGTAATAGACTGCAGGTCTATACCTTAGAAAGGCGGGAAAAGCTGAAAAAGGGAAGGATGTTAATTATTATATTAATTTGTTTATCACTTATATTTATATATATATATTTGGTTAGGCGATTCAACTTTCACTTTCACCTACACTTCACTTCTTCTGCAAACACTTAACAAGTTTTTCCTTTCGCCATTTCTAAAATCTCTCAAACCTTTCAACAATCTATCGTTCACAAATGGCTCCCAAATCTACCTTGTTTCTGGACCAAGTCAAGTTTCTAAACAAATACATTTCTCAAGACCTATATGCGGTTCTTGACACCCATGGTTTTCACAAACTCGACAAGGCCTTCGCCCTTGTTAAGCACTGCAAAAGTTTCTGTTCGTTATTTATATTTAAAGGCTTTATATCCCTCTTAACTGTCTTATGTGAACTGCCATGTCTTGAAAATTCAAATTTATACTTACGCATGTATTCAAGGACAAATTCTTGTATTATGAAACTCAATATTCTGTAAACTGCTACTGAGCACTCATACTTCATTGATGAAGGGCAGTGCTCATCTATAATGTTTTGACCTTGCTTTAGGATTTCACAATATCATCACCACACACCCTCACCATTTCTTGCCCAAAGAAGTAGCAGCTTTCTATCTCTCATGGCAAGGAGAGAAAGGTGGAAACGAAACCACTATCCGAGTCAGCAAGGGCAGCACTATCAGCAATACAACGTATAACGTGCTAAACATCATAGATGAAGTCTACAAATTGAAAGATGAAGGTCTTAGCCTTGGAGAGATCACGAACGAACAACTACAAGAAGCAATCGAAATGGTGATGGTAGTGCCTATCCATTACACAAACAGAATGTTCAACAGGGGACTACTTGCGCCAGAATTCAAGATTCTATTCGAATTCATTCAGAGAATCTTCATGAATCACAACGGATCATACGTTCAAGTCACTCCCGAAAAGTTCAAAATACTTGCTGCTGTTGTGCTGAATCTGCCAGTGAACTGGAGCAGAATTCTCTTTGATCTCTTGGCAAAGGAGGCCAAGATGATCACATTTGTGAAAGGAGTGAGTCTAGGCATTGAAGTAAGGAGGAGTAGCCTGCGACACTCCACCAAGATCAGCTACATGCTGGAAACCTTCTTCCAACAACACAAATGGGACAACGTGATTGAATTCAATGACAGACTATGATTCCCAAAGGACCAACACCAGCTCGAAATGTCCATGGGAATCACTGCTAATCTGATAGCCAAAATCACAGATCCCGTACATGTGAATGCCCTGATGGAGATGGGAAGCTTGAATCCAATCTGGATTCCCCCATCTGCCCCTGCTGAGAAATCCACCAAGTCCAGGGTCACAAAAGAAAAGCCTGTTGAACGGACCCCTTCAAAGAGAGTAACAAGGAGAGCTAGCTCGGTGGACACTGACGCTTCTACAGCAGCTCAACAGCCTAAACCCAAGAGGAGAAGACTACAGAAAATCTCAGAACCAGAGACAGAGGTCCAGAGACAGGAGGTTGAGGATGAGGAGATTCTGGTCGGGGGCCCACCAGAGGATGTTGCCCCCATCTCCTCCTTAGACCCAAGTCAGGTCAAGGACTTCTCACCAGCTCACACAGCCAGTCCATCATCTGCTGAACAGCTAGAGCAGATAGATGAGGAGGAAGGTGAAGATGAATCCTCTGATGAGGATGTGGAGAAGAAAAAGGCAGAAACAGTAGTGAAACTGCTAGAAGCTGAAGCAGATCACTCGGTTCTCAAATCATTCCCAGGCATCCAGCTCACACCAGAGAGCTATGATGCAGCTAAGAGAGTAAAGGTACTGCTCCTTATCAAGGATAAGCAATTCTATGTCCTTGATGCTTTACTCAAGACCACATTTTTTAATATTTTTGAAGTCTCCTCTGTTGCAGAGTTGAGAGAAACTTACCTTCAGAGCATTCTGGCTATTGCTCAACATGAAGCTAAGCAACTACAGATTGATCTGAGGCCACTGTATGAGAAAGCAGGGCTGTTGCACTTTTATATCAGTGTGGTCGATGAGGAAGAAGAACTTGTTGATGCTCACCAACAGGGTGCAGCTATACCAGATTGATGAATCAAATATGAACATTACTTCACTACTCACACACAAGATGGATGCTGAGAAAGAGATGAAGGAGATGAAGGAAGAGATCACCTCCCTTAAGGCACTTATCAACTTCTACATTGATGATGTCGAAAAGGGGGAAGGATCTAGGAAGAGGAATGAGAAAGTGGCTGGAAACAAAGATAAAAGTCAATCTGGTGCAACGGAGGAAAGGAAAGAGGCTCAACCTGAGTAGCTACCTGCACCAGATCGACCAAGTCAACCATCTGCTCAAACTCAGAAAGCATCCAAGTCCACATCAAGCATATCAAGTCACTCTCAACCATTGAAGAGGAAGAAAAGGTCTGCATCTGGTTGGTTCTCATCTGCTCCTATCAAGACAAAGAAGACAAAAGAAGGAGAAACCAACTGGGTGCCAGATCATTTGAAGGATGGATGGGAAGGGCTGAAATATGGCTTCATCATGTGCCGCTACTTCATCAAGGAACCAGCTTACTGCGAAGGCACAGCGAATGAAGCATTCAACCTATACTTAGACATGAATGATGCCAAGGACCTGGTGCAGGCAATTAGAGAAGCAGCTGCTGAAGCCCAGATCACCATCACTGCCCCAGAGAGGGAATTTAGAGAATGCCCTGACATACCTGGCACCAAGATCCCTGACAAGACCTATTTGCTCAATTTCATCAACTAGCTCGCTGAAAACAGAGGATACAAGATTGATGCAGAGGACCTAGACTACATCAGGGTCAGAGAGGGAGTCTACGAGAGAGTACAGCTGATATCTGATGAGACTAGAGCCAAGATGAAGAAGCAACTAGATGAAAGGAGGAAGAGTAAATAGATACTTATTTTCACTATCTATAATTCTTATTTTTTGATAAACTATAACTTATTTTGTGCCTTATCTATGAAAGATCTTTTGAGTTTCTGATGACAAAAACTTATTGTCCAGAACACCTACAACTGCTATTAATCGTTACAACTCAATAACGAAAACTAATCAATCTGGCTCTCAAACCAGATCACTCTTAAAACTTACAGGATGATATTGTAAAGTGAGGTTTCGACATCATCAAAAAGGGGGAAATTATTGGGAACCCCGAAGCATTTTTGATTTTGATGATGATCTTTCGAAACTCACTTAGGTGTTATAGCTTTTATTGGTGTTAAACTATTCTACGTGTTAACAGATCACTACACATAAAGTGAATTCTAATAGAGAACAGATTAGGAGATGACTTAGCATGTAAAGGAGTTATTCCTATAGAAGTAATTTCTGTAATAGTATAGGATGAAGACCAAGATTTCTCGCTAAAGAAGAAATCGATCTGCTATGACAGTCTACAACCAGATCACCGACCAGATCAATTATCACAGTGTATCACCAGATCGGTAGAGTCATCAAACCATTAGATGACATCATCCTACACATCATATCCTCTTACCACGTCAATTTTGAAGTCCATCCAATAGGGTTTGGAAGAAGAATCCTTGATTGACACGAAGAAGGAAAGTAACCGTTAGCGATCTGCTTTCCATACATAGAGGATTGAATCTACATTTCTACAAGGCAAGAACAGATATGATGGATATCATTGATTAGGCAATCTAATCAAACCCATACCAATCAACTAACGGCTAGAATTTAAAATTCAAAACTTATATATTGAAGCTCAAGGTCTGGAGAAAAATAAACGTGCACTATATCGACGTAGTTACTCTCAAGCAATCAATCTCTGAACCAGACTAAGAGCTTCAAACCACTTGTGATTCTACATCACACCAACCAAACCTCGATTCAAGTCTGTCTTATCGAGAGAAAGGAGATCACCCTGCTAGCTAGTAGTTTTCTAGTGGTAACGTAGAGGTAATCTGTTGTAAAGGGGCACGACCCTTACTTCGTGCATAAGTATCCTTATAGCTTTGATTGATACTTGTCACTCGTTCTCCATGAGTATAAAGAAGAAGAGTATCCTAGTAGTGGATAATCTGGTCTAGTTTTGACCAGATCGTGGACGTAGGGATTTCCCGAACCACGTTAAACATCTGTGTCATTTATCTTTCTGCACATTTACTTTCAGTTGTTTATCATTTCTAACTCCCTGCACTTCCATATAGACTGAATCTCAATCTATCTGCTTTAACGATCTGATTAATCTTTAAGGTTTTCTATTTAAGAGAACTCACTAAATCCACCATATTTCCGCACACTCAACACTTAGAAAATAACAAGATCACTCTTATTATTGTCTAAGTATTTACACTAGAGAGCAATCTGTTTGGACTGATCTGGTATCGATCTGCTGATCAATCTGGTCAGTCACCTGCCGAGCAATTTCTTATTTAAAGAATAGCTTGAACTCTCTAATAAATAACCAAGTAAACTGAAAAGTTTGTATTTGGTGTATTCCCCCCCCCCCCCATACACCAAACCTTGCTCTTTCGGGACCAACAGGGTTTATGGTTAAGGTTTATGGTTTAGTGTAGAATTTAAGGTTTAGTTTTGGATGTAATTTATATGTTTACGGTTTTGGATGTACAATATACTTTAGGGTAAAGGGTTTAGGTTAAGTTTGTGGTTTATGGTATAGTTTAGGATTTAGGGTGTAGTTTAAAATTTTAAATATTATGTTTCTGGTATAGTTTAAGATTTAAGGTTAGGATTTGGGGTTTAGGGATTAGAATTTAGGGTTTAGGTTTTATGATTTAGTGTTTAGAATTTTGGTTTAGGGTTTAGTGTTTAGTTTAAGTATTAGTGTTTAGGGTTTGAGATTTAAGCTTTAGTTTGTTGTTTAGAGTTACGGTATATGGTTTAGAGTTTAATTTAGGTTTTCGGGTTTAGTTCAATGTTTATGGTTTAGGATTTAGGGTTTAGTTTTGGGTTTATAGTTTATTTAAAGGTTTAAGGTTTAGTGTTATAATTTAAGGTTTAGTTTAAGGTTTAGGGTTTAGGGTTTATTGTAGAGGTTTAGGGTTTAGTTTAGGATTTAGGATTTAGGGTTTAAGGTTTAGTTTAGGATTTAGAGTTTAGTTTAGAATGTAGTTTATAGTTTAGGGTGTATGGTTATTGTTTGGAGTTATGTTAAGGATTTAAAATTTAGGGCGTAAGTTTAGTTTATGATTTAGGATTTAGTTTAGGATTTAAGATTTATGGTTTAGAGTTTAGAATTTATAGTTTAGGGTTTAGTGTATATGGTATAGTTTAGGGTTAAAGGTGTATGTTTAGTTTGGGGTTTAAAGTTTAGTTTAGGGTTTAGGGTTTAGTTTAGAATTTTAAATTTAAGGTTTAAGGCTTAGTTTATGATATAGGGTTAGGATTTGAGGTTTAGGGTTTAGAATTTACGGTTTAGGTTTTAGGATTTAGAGTTCTGGTGTAGTCTTTAGTTTAAGTTTAGTTTAGAATGTAGTTTATAGTTTATGGTTTATGGTTATGGTTTGGGGTTAAGTTAAGGATTTAAAATTTATGGTGTAAAGTTTAGTTTAGCATTTAGGATTTAGTTTAAGATTGAGGATTTAGGGTTTTGGGTTTAAAGTTTACGGTATAGTTTGGGGTTAAGGGTTTAGGTTTAGTATGGGGTTTAGGGTTTAGTTTCGGGTTTAGGGTTTAGATTAAAATTTTAAATTTAAGGTTTAGGGTTTAGTTTAGGGTTTAAGGATTAGGATTTAAGGTTTAGAGTTTTATTTCGTGGTTTAGTGTTAAGTTTAAGTTTTTGTGTTTAGGGTTTAGAATTTAGGGTATAGTTTAAGGTTTAAGGTTTAGTTTTTGGTTTAGAGTTCAGGTATAGGGTTTAGTTTAGGTCTTCGAGGTTTAGTTCAAAGTTTAGGGTTTAGGATTTAGGGTTTAGTTTGAGGTTTATAGTTTAATAAAAGATTTAAGGTTTAAGCACTACTAGAAAAACGCTCATTGATGACATTAAATCAGTGTGACGTACGAGGGTAAAAAACTGTCAAATATGCCTATCTCATCTATTCCTCGCTCATAGATGACACTGAAAACGTGTGATGTATGCGCTCATAGATGACATTATTTTATTAAACGATGACACGAAAATAATGTCATCTATTTTATAATACATGACACAATATAATGTCATCTATATTAAAAAAAATGTCATTTATAAGCGAGAAGTTGACACATTTAGGTGCAATACATGACTTTTATAGAATGTCATCTATAATTCATAAGATGACAGTAATTAATGTCATATATATTAAAAAAAATGTCATTTATAAGCGAGAAGTTGACACATTTAGTGGTGCAATACATGACTTTTTCAGAATGTCATCTATAATTCATAAGATGACATTAATTTAATGTCATCTATAATCTGATAAATTTAACCATTTTCATATTTTTTCATTAATTAACATGTATTTAATAATTTTGGTTTCATCAATATATTTTACAAAATAAAACAATGCCAAATAGAGAATTCATACACGCACTAAAAAAATTTATATGCATTATTAATTGTCTAATATTCAATTTCGTACACGGAAATGAAAATAAAAATGACAAAATACGAAAAAGTTTGGGTTAATATTTCAATCCACCTTAACTAATGTAACTTAAACTAGTACACGGACCCAAAGCAGTAGAAGTTTGAATCACCATACCCAAAATCACCAAACTTCTTCATTGATCAAAGCAATATTGTCACTTCACATGTCAATCTACAAGAAAATCGAGCTAGAGTGAGACTTTTTTTTAGTTAAATATGTGGAAAGTACTTAGAAATAAAATTGAATGAGTTGCAGAATATAATACAGAAAATATAGCAGGCAAAGGTGATTGCCCATAAGTGCAAACACAGCAGATACGAGTTACTAGAGCTACAAAATATGCCAAAAGATCAAGAAAAGGTTGGTTTTGAATCTCCTTACAGACAACTACAATCCAGAATTTGCCTCAACTAGTTAAAAGAATCTCAACATTGATAATCATAAAAATGAAAATAGAGAGCGTCATAAGATTTGCAACTCGACCTAAGAAGAGGGGGGAGGGCCTCCCGGGGCCTGACTTGAATTCTGGATGGAATTGAGCCCCAACATAGAAGGGATGGCCTTTGAGCTCCAAAATCTAAGAAAGAGGACGGATTCAAAGAGATGTTATAGTGAATAAATGTATGCGATGAAAACATCAAGCTATGAATAAAACAAATTAAGATAACTACAATTGTTCAAGAATTATTTAGAGGCAAACACGGAACCAACCTCCATCCTTTTTCTAGTTTCATCCTTCCCAACAAATTTTAGGCCATATTTTTCCAAGGTACTGACCATTTCTGGGTTCACCTGTAAGTAGTCATAAAAATGATGAGTTTGAATGTTTAAGATAAGCTTACCCACTCTATTATAATCAATTGACCTCGTATCTGTGCCTATGCCTTTCATCAATGTGCTCTGAGTTATGGTACCTGTTCAATAAGTAGTTAGTGCATACTGAAATAAGACAAAAAATAACTATCTTGGTGTCACAATATGGGGTTAATGAACAATCATAACAATTATAGAGGAAATATTTCAGAAGTTACAGCTTTGCAGTCAAGCAGTCTGGAGTCTGAAATATCGTTCTTCGACTACCAAGTCTCATTGTACTTCCCATATGAGTTTTTGATCCCTAACAAGAAGGAGTAAATAAGAGGACAGCTGAAACTGAAATCAACTATAAAGTAAGAAACACTATTCACTTCATCAGGACAGATGGCAGTAGAGGACGGACCCACCTTCACCACAGATAAATAAGAATCTGCCATTCCAACATATTTTCCCACCATTGCATTCCTTACCTATAAGAGAACTGAGATTCTTAATTCTGATTTCCAGAAGAAACATAAGTAGAGTTTAATGAAGGGGTATGCACTAACAGAGTTTGTGAGATTATCACAAGTTTCAGCTCTTTCAGTCCATTCTTGTAAATTAGGAGGATTGACGACACTGAAATAGAAGATCAACTCCATGTCAAGAAAAGTAAAGCACCCATACCTGTTATATCTTGCTTGTAGTATTTCCATTATAAAAAACTGTAATGATGTTGTTCTGCTTATACAGAGAGGATCTAGACCAACACATAAATGTTGCAATAACATTTCTCCTTCAAGGTATAACATAATAAGAGACATCAAGTTGTGATACTAGATGCAACAATTAGATGTCACCTCAGTAGCTCCAAATGGCTTAGAATTGCATCGTGTGCATTTTGATTCTAGTCAGAAGTCAGATTGAACAAAATCAAAACCTGAGTACAAAGACTTGGAATTCACAAATTTATAGATAAGAATTACTCACCTGAAGCAGTAGAGGTATGTGCCAAATATTTGGAACATCATGGATATTGAGTATATTTGCAACCTAGATGTACCATCATAAATAAAATTTAGAAAAAATCATGTTGCGCAGGAGTGAGCCAAATTCATGTCATTATAGTGCCAAATAGGTTCACTGATATCATTGAACTTGAGCATTGGCAGAACATTCCAAATAGGAAAAGATTGCAACTTTGCAAAAAGATATTTCCAGATTGATCCACATATAATAAGACGTGCTTTATACTTGCTACTTATATTAATTTAAAGCAAAGAAGAAATGTCACCAAGAAATGAATCAAGGAATGTATATTATTGACCAATACAAAGTAAAAAGATAGATATGTAGCCACAATAAGTATGTCACGCCCGCTTTCTACTAAGTCTAGTAAAGCCGGGAGAACGTGACTAATGAAAGGAATAAATGACGAGAGTAAGACCATGAATATTCCTCTCATAACATAAATCAAGGGTTTCATTCCGTAAATTCATGAAATCAGAGTCATAAGCTCGTTACATCACGTAACTAAATTAAAGAGTTCAAAACTCGGTCTTATTACATAAGGGTCTAGCAGCGGAAATGTAGGATCGCGTAACGAAATCCTACGTGTATGAAGACACGTAGAACCCCCAAGAGTCAGCTACTAGCAATCCGACAAAAGCACAATATAGCACCCACGTCTTCTTCATTCTTAACCTGCACGTTTAGAAATACATGCAGGGCTGAGTACAAATTGTACTCAGTAGACACGTGCCGAAATCGCACACGTACATATATAACTGTCAAGCCATTTCAAGTGAATCATAGGGATTTTGTTTCTAAAGCACCTATGTTCACAAAATCATTTCTTTGAGAAAGTTCTAGTTTGACCATGGTCCTAATTCTTTTGTAATCAACCATATCTGAACGTTATTTGTGCCGGGGAAGTGGCCACTTCCCACAGACACTTGACCGGTCAACCTTTCGCTGACACACAGTCCATTGTGTACACTAGTTCGAGTGGAGACGCTAACCCACTGGAACCAAGATAGGCATCATACATAAATCGAAAACATTTATGGCAAGACAGTGCTTTGAAAATATCTCATTTCATTTGAAAACATCCACATATATTTTTATAGGGTAAGAAAAGCCTACTTGGTTAGTCTTGATTGGTGGTTGCCTTGTTCTCGGAGTGCGGATCCGACCTCTCGTCGAAACCTTTAACATGAATCTCGAGTGAGATATATTACTCGAGTATATCAAATAAATTCTAAGTGCAATGAATTACTATCCTTGGTTATCTTGAGAGTTTAGTCTCGGGTCTTAAAAACTCGACTATTATACGAGTCTAGGAGTTGTATTTCTAGAGGAGTCGTTTTATGATTTCTAAATCACTTTATGATTCGGGGATTTACTATACCCAATAAAAATTATTGGGTAATGTAACTAAAGACATTTCTAATTTAATATCTCGATACTTAACTCGAGGCAATTAATCTCTAATTAAGCTAATTAAATTTTAATTGCCACACTAAGCACGATTACAATTTAATCGTTTCTTATGATTAGATTCTAATTTGGTAAATTAATTTCTAATTAATCAATAAAGCCTTCTAATTTAGCTTAAAATTCTATTTTTTGGACCTAGTCCAACAAGATTAGGCCTCATCACCTTAGTTGGATGCTTAACCTAATTAGGATTTATTTAAATAAATTTCTAGCCCATTAGTGTTTCATTAAATCCACTCCTTTAAATTTTTCAGCCCATTACAAAATAAATAACTAGATCCATAACTAATTTAGTTACATTAGGCCCGTTAGAATTTATCTCAGCCCAACCATTAAATTATTCGGCCCACTACTATCCTTATTCATACCCACTTAATCTTCTTATTAACTCATTTCCTGGGTCCAATTATTTTGCCCAACCCGTTTAATTTCTGTAGCCCAGCATAACTAATACTTGGCCCGTAACCTGGCCCGAGTTCTAGAGTATCCTATGCAAATTTTATCCTACCCTAATTCATTCACATTCACCTTTTTCCTAGCCAGCTACCCCTCTCATTCCTTTCCTTCTTCGAGACACCAGCCTTGCCCCACTGTCGTGCCGTCGTCACTCCTCTATTCTTCTTCAGCGACTCGGCTTCCGCCCACCGCCGTCGTGCCACCGTTAGTCTAGGTAATTCCCCCTCTTCTTGTTCTTTTCTTGTCTCTATTTCAAAACACTCATTTCTCTATCTCTCTTCCTCGGCTTCCTCTCAACCCGAAGAGCAGCGGTCAGAAATGAATCCTTGCCGCCGTGCCTCCTCCGGCCGAAGCCCTCCACTGGCCTCTCGTCTCGTCTGTGCGACTGAGGGACAGTAGTTCTCGACTTCCTTCGCCACTTCTGTCCCTGTCTTGGTATTTTCTCCCTTTACCTCTTTGTACATTTTATTCTTGTATTGCATGTTTAAATTTCTCAAGAAATTTTGACTAAAGATTCATTCATTGGCTAAAGTCCAGATTTTTATTTGTTCATTTTGTTGATTATTGGGCAAGGGTCCTAAATTTATCAAGTAGTAACCTGATTTTATTTATTTATTTATGTTGGGCGAGGATTGCATTTTCGAACATATCACGGAGTTCAGATCTCGACGGGAGCGGGACTGGTTCGGTGATTTGATGCAATGCGGGGAGGTTTTGGGATTTGTCCGTAGCTGTACGGCTGTTTTGGAGCCATTCAGAGTCACTCGAGGTGGTTCGAGGCTGTCCGGCATGATTCGAGGCCGTTCGGGATAGTTCGGGGCTGTTCGGGGTGAGTCAGGGTCTGTCGGAGCCGTTCGAGGCTTGATCGAAGCTGTCCGGGGTCTGCCGTGACTGTCCGGAGCCGTTCGAGGTGGTTCGGGGCCTGTTCGAGGCCATCCGAAGCTGTCCGGGACTGTCCGGAACTGTCTGAAGCCGTTCGGGGCCTGTTCTCAGAGGGAGTTCACGGCTGTGCAACAGCCGTGCACCACCACTACCTTATTCATTAGGTAAATTCTTTTATTTCTCTTCTTTCCGTTCTTCCTTTTATTTGGGATTTGTGTGGGTGTGATGGTGGTGTTCTAAACAGCATGCTCTGTTCTATGTTCTCCTAAGTAAGGTAATGAACTAAATAAGCATTCTAGTTGTCCTTGACATGCATATGTTTTGCTCTTATAGCCCAGTTAGGTAGTAAGCTGAGCCTGCTATAAACTGGATTAATATGAACATAACCTGCTAAATATATTCTACTAACACATTCTAGGGTTCTGAAGTTGAGTTAAAGTTCACCTATTAGCATGCAGAATTAAGTTCTAAGAGGTGCATACATCATTTAAATACTTAGGTTTCAGTCTTTATTTACCTGGACAGTTCTTGGTATGATGGTTTGAGATGGCAAGCCATCTCCCTTTGGTTCTCCTTGTTCCTTGCTAAACTTTAAGTGTTGGATTGTGAAGTGTAAACCGGTCTAAGAGTTAAAAGGCTGGGTATTTATAATGTGGTGATAACTTGGGGTTGAGTTTCTGCTGTTGGTCGATTTTAGGTAAGATATGGAATCTGACTTTGTCTTGTTTCTTCTATGCTGCAGGTTCTTTGCTAAAGTAGGTAGTCTATGCTTTAGACTCTAGAGTTGCAGCTGGAGTGTTGCAGGTTCTTTGCTAATGTAGGTAGTCTATGCTTTAGACTCTAGAGTTGCAGCTGGAGTGTTGCAGGTTCTTTGCTAATGGAGGTAGTCTATGCTTTAGACTCTAGAGTTGCAGGTTCCTTGGGAAGGGAGGGCAGCTTAGCGTGTAGGGATGGTGGAATAGAGCAGGCTGCTCTCTGTTTTTCATCCATTAGAATTCTCCTTTTAAGATTCCCTTAGTTTAGGTTTGATAGGTGTATTGAATTTCCAGGTTTGTGACTATACAAATCTTTGTAAAAGAAAGCAATTGGGTAGATTTGTATACTGGACGTGCCCTCCTATTTTCATTATGTTTGGTAGACCTTAGTGTTACTAAACGTGTGATACACTTATTTTTCCACCATGGTCTGTTATATATATACATATATAATCGTATAATCTTCTTCTTGAACATAAATATTTATCCATTGCTCATTTATTTAGAGAACTAATTACTATTTTTACTATACATCTTATTTCATTAATGCAATTAATAATCATTCTACATATTATCTATTTTCTAATTATATACAACTTAAGTATATAATTACCATATCATCAGTGTACAATAATTCTTTAAGCATTAATCTTTACTTTGCAATAATTTCAATTAACTAGTCACTCATCTAATATAAGAAATTCTAAAATTCCTAAAGCCTTAGTCTTGAATTGAACTAAGTTTCTAATTACTATATTGAACTACAACCAACTATGCAACGCAAGAATTAATTAGTTTCATCTTTTTGAATATTCTTATTAATTCAAAACTAACTCACATAATCTCAATCATTACTCTAATAATTATAATATGCACGAATAATAGCTACTAATATCGATTAGCTAATCGATATTTTAAACCTTTATTACGAAATTTTCTTATTATGATTTTCAGTATATGATAACTGCTAGTAGAATAGTGAGATATTACAAAGTAAGACAGCAACACCATTTCTAAAGTTCTGTAATGATATGTTATGAGAGGTATGAAAGCGTTGAGATGAGAAGATTTGCATAACAGGCTGGTTTTGGACCGAGTCAGAGTTCCTAACTATGGAATTCCATCGTGGGAATAAAAATAAAGTATCACATATTCCCAGTTGCATAATTTTTTAATACAAGGGGATATATTCTAATCTTATACTTCCATTGACTTTATGTGTAGTCATCTCATCTGTGTTAGTTAGTCAATGTAGCTTTTAATTTATCAGCTAATTAAGTTGCTTTTGTATGTATGCATTTCTGGTGAAGCTTGACTTTTTTAAATTAAGTTGTCTGTACATCTTTTACTTACAATAACAAGTAATTGAACTACTATTTCTGCTCTCTCTTAAAAGCAAGCATCAAGATTTGTGGTGAACAAGATGAGCTTCAAATCAACCGTAACAGCACCTTGACTTTTGTCATATAATCTATGAGAAGATAACTCAGTCTGTGTTACAACAGGAACATCACCTTGACTTCCTAAGATACGCTGATCTGAGCCATGATTCACAGTAGTGGCAGGAGCCAGGAATACAGGGTGTCTATTACCCATGTTATGAGAAGATAATACAGTCTGTGTTATAATAGGAACCACAACTTGACTTCATAAGATAATTCAAGACTGAAGCTAAAGGCTGATGATGATTTAGTCTTCCAACAGGGTGGTCTTTGTTTCTTAAAGCAACCCTTGGAACAACAGTGTTAGTACTTCTAGGGTGTGACTGCACATACATTAATTGTGATTGAGAGTTTAATCTAGGAGCAACATTCCCAGGAAATTGTTCAATCTAAGTCCAACTAGAAATCTGAACACTTGACACATAGACACAAACTGAAATTCAGAACTTAGCTAACAAGTAAAGTTTTTGCCCAATCATTCAATTATTTTGTAATGAGCAGAAACTTAGGGCTAGAACACAATCAAGATAGAGAGTTAGAGAAAGGTGAGAAAGGGAATTACTTTGAAAGAAAGAAGAGATGCCTGAAACATTCAGGTAGATGACGAGAGTGTCACAAGGAGCGCCGGTGAGCGCTCTGCTTTCCAGCTGCGAGAGAGGCTAGAGAATCCATTGAGCTACTGTCTTTCAGCAGTAAGAGATACCAAGAGTTAGAATTGAGAGAAAGTTTGATGGAATTTCAGAAAATAGATAATATAGAATCTGAAAATCTAGAAAGAGAGATAGATGGTAGAGTTTACCTATGGAGAAGAACACCGACGAGCTTTCCGCCGTCCAACGAGAATCGAGAACCAGCTAGCGGCGGTGAGACGGTGGCAAGACTCGATTTTCGTCATGTCCCGAGAAAGAGAGATGGAAGTTGAGAGAGATGGATAGAAAAGGGAGAAGATGGCGGTGAGACGGTGGCAAGACGATTTTCGTCGGGGAAGCAGCGGCGGAGTGCTATGGAGGGAGAAGTAAATTGAACAAAAGGGAAATTCGACTAAGTGTGAGAATAAGGGTTTATGATAATAAACTCAAATTAGGCTAGAACAATTATTAAGTGTTAGAATAAAGAGGGTTTATGATAATAAATTCAAATTAGGATAATAAACTCAAATTTTAAAATCCACCTAATTAGGGAGAACGACTAAGTGGATTATTAAGTCTAAAATTTTTAAATAATGGGCTTATGATAATAAACTCAAATTAGGCTAGAACAATTATTTTGATTGGACTAAGTATACATATAGAATTAATAGTATTATTTCTAATCTTAAAATTTTAAAAGAGTATTAATTAAATTAATACTGCATTATAAGAATTAATTTAGTATTTTAAACTTAGAATTTAAAATATTCCAATTAAATTATCTTGAACTATTATAGTACTCATTATTAAATTGATTGGGTGAAATGTGAAAATATTAAGGATTTAATAAATCAGGGAATGATTTAAAATCATGTGAGAATAATTATATAAATTACTAAGTACTCGAATACTAGTCGAATTAGAGACGTGAATAATACACGAAATAATAGAATATTTCATTCTAAAAATAGACAAATTAAATCTTATACTCATAAGGAGTATCTCACCTCGTAAATAAGGTTCTAATAATCATAGTGTTATTTTTTTTTAAGTTTTCTATTTTACAAAAAACACTAATATACATGACATTTTTTAATAAAGTGTCATGTATATTAAATTAAAACACACACATAGATGACATTTCAATGATATTGTCATCTAAGCAATAGAAAGATGACACTATACCATGACATTATTTAACAGAATGTCATCTATATTTTTCCTGACACTTCATACATCACATTTTTTTTTCAAAATGTCATCTATGCAAAAAAAGCGCTCATAGATAACATTTTTTGAAAAAAATGTCATCTATGATCAGTCATCTATGCTCATTTTTCTAGTAGTGAAGGTTATGATTTAAGGTTTATTTTAGGATTTAGGGTTAGAATTTGAGGTTTAAGGTTTGAGGTTTAAGATTTAGGGTTTAGTTAAGGTTTATTTTAGGATTTAGTGTTTATTTTAAGTTTTAGTGTGTAGGGTTTAGAAATTAGGGTTTAGTTTAAGGTTTAGGTTTAATTTCTGGTTTAGAGTTCCTGTATACGGTTAGTTTAGGTTTTTGGGTTTAGTTCAAGGTTTAAGGATTGAGATTTAGGGTTCAATTTAGGGTTTACGGTTTAGTTTTGGGTTTATTGTTTAATTAAGGATTTAAGGTTTACGATTATTATTTTATATCTAGTTTAGGGTTTAGTGTAGAATTTAGTATTTAGGGTTTAAGGTGTAGTTTAGGATTTAGAGTTTAGTATAGGTTTTCGGGTTTAATTCAAGGTTGAAGTTTACGATTAGGGTTTAGTTTGGGGTTTATAGTTTAATTAAAGGTTTAAGGTTAAAGGTTATGATTTAAGGTTTAGTTTATGGTTTAAGGTATTGTTTAGGGTTTAAAATTTTAGGTTTTATGGTTAAGGTATAGTGTTTAGTGTAGGATTTAGTGTTTAAGGCTTAGTTTAGGATTTAGAGTTTAGTTTAGAATGTAGTTTACAGTTTAGTGTTTAGGGTTTAAGTTTTGGGTTTATGGTTAAGGTTTAGGGTTTAGGGTTTAAGTTATAGGGTTTTTGGTTAAGTTTTAGGGTTTAGCATTTAGGGATTAGTTTGAAGTTGTTGGTCCCGAAAGAGCAAGGTTTGGTGTATGGGGGGGGGGGGGGGGGGAGGGGATACACCAAATACAAACTTTTCAGTTTACTTGGTTATTTATTAGAGAGTTCAAGCTATTCTTAAACAAGAAATTGCTTGGCAGGTGACTGACCAGATTGATCAGCAGATCGATACCAGATCAGTCCAAACAGATTGCTCTCTAGTGTAAATGCTTAGCCAATAATAAGTGTGATCTTTATAACTTTCTAAGTATTGTGTGTGCGGAAATATGATGGATTTAGTGAGTGCTCTTATATAGAAAACCTTAAAGGTTAACCAGATTGATTAAAGCAGATTGATTAGAGATGCAGACAATATGATAGTGCAGAGAGTTAGAATAATAAACAACTGAAAGTAAAAATGCAGAAGGATAAATGACACAATTGTTTAACGTTGTTCGGGAAATCCCTACGTCCACGATCTGATCAAAACTAGATCAGATTATCCACTACTAGGATACTCTTCTTCTTTATACACGTGGAGAATGAGTCACAAGTATCAATCAAAGATAGAAGGATACTTATGCACGAAGTAAGGGTCGTGTCCCTTTACAACAGATTACCTCTAGGTTACCACTAGAAAACTACTAGCTAGCAGGGTGATCTCCTTTCTCTCGATAAGACAGACTTGAATCGATGTTGGGTTGGTGTGATGTAGAATCACAGGTTGTTTGAAGCTCTTAGTCTGGTTCAGAGATTGATTGCTTGAAAGCAGATTGTCGATGTAGCGTGTGCCACTGTATCCAGACCTTGAACTTCAGATATATAGGCTTTGAATTTAAAATTATAGACGTTGTTGATTGGCGTGAGATTGATTGTAGATTGCCAATCAATGATATCTATCATATCTGTTCTTGCCTTGTAGAAACGTTGACTCAATCCTCTATGTATGGAAAGCAGATCGCTAACAGTTACTTTCCTTCCTTATGTCAATCGCGGATTCTCTTTCCAAACCCTATTGGATGGATTTCAATTTTCACGTGGCAAGAGGATATGATGTGTAGCATGATGTCATCTGGTGGTTTGATGACTCTATCAATTTGGTGACATGCTGTGATCATCGATCTGGTCTGTGATCTGGTTGCTGTCTGTTACAGCAGATCGATTTCCTATTGGCGAAAAATCTTGGCCTTCATCCTATACTATTTATAGAAATGACTTCTATAGGAATAATGCTAAGTGATCTGTTAACACGTAGAACAGTTTAACTCTAAAAAGGACTAAGTGTGTTTCGAGAGATCATCATCAAAATTGAAATACTTTAGGGTTCCCAACAATTTCCCTCTTTTTGATGATGTCGAAACCACACTTTACAATTATATCCTAATAACTCCTAAGGAGTGATCTGGTTTGATGACCAGATTGATTAAGATTTCGTTATTAGGTTATAACGATTAAAAGCAGTTTGTATATGTTTTGGACAATAAGAAGTTGTCATCAGGAACTCAAAATGATCTTCATAGATAAGAGACAAATTAAGTATACAGTTCATCAAAAATAGGAATTACAGATAGTAAAGATGTGAAAATAAGTAACTATCTGCTTTTCCTTCTTTCTTCCTGTTGCTTTTTCATCTTGGCTCTGGTCTCATCAGAAATTAGTTGCACGCTCTCATACACTCCTTCTCTGACTCTTATATAGTCTGGATCCTCAGCATCAATTTTATAGCCTCTATTTTCAGCGAGCTGGTTTATGAAGTTGAGCAGATAAGTCTTGTCAAAGAGCTTGGTGCCGGGTATTTCTGGGCATTCTCTAAATTCCCTCTCTGGGGCAGTGATGGTGACCTGGGCTTCTGCAGCTGCTTCTCTAATAGCCTGCACCAGGTCCTTGGCATCATTCATGTCCAAGTACAGGTTGAATGCCTCATTGGGTGTGCCCTCGCAATATGCGGGTTCTCTGATGAAGTAGCGACACATTATGAAGCCATATTTGAGTCCCTCCCTCCCATTCTTCAAGTTATCTGGGACCCAGCTGGTCTCTCCTTCTTTTGTCTTGTGTGTCTTGATAGGAGCAGTTGAGAACCAACCAGATTCAGATCATTTCTTCCTCTTTAACGGTTGAGAGTGGTTTGATCTGCTTGATGATGATGCTTTCTGAGATTGAGCAGATGGTGGGCTTGGTCGATCTGGTGCAGTCAGTTGCTCAGGTTGAGCTTCTTTCTTTCCTTCCATGGCACTTAATTGACCTTTGCCTTTGATTGCAGTTATTTTCTCCTTTCCTTTCTTAGATCATTCCCCCTTTTCGACATCATCAATACACATGTTGATGAGTGCCTTAAAGGAGATGATCTCTTCCTTCATGTCCTTCATCTCTTTCTCAGTATCCATCTTGTATGTAAGCAATGAGTTGATGTTCAAGTTGGAGTCCATCGATCTTCTTCTCCAATGATGATTTAGCTTTGAGCAGATCAGCTTTGTAGTTTTCTTGGTGTTGGGAAGTGGACTCCAGCACCTCCCGGAGGGGGGGTCCTTCGTGTATCATACCCGAGAGAACTTATGGGAGTGCGGCCTGCCTCAGTCGAAAAGGGCCTGCACTACCATTGTTGACGAGAGAGGTTAAATGAATTGATTAGTACTACTCATACCTACATGGTGCATCATCTTTTCAGGTGACCCCTTAGTAGAAACTCCAAGGTTAAGCGTGCTTGGCTTGGAGCAATACTATGATGGGTGACCTACTGGGAAGTGTCCTGGGTCAGCCTGTCAGTGAGGACAAAGCAGGCTGGGAAAGAAAGTGTTGGTGTGTGGGGCCAGTACGTCGATTCTGATGGGCGCTCCCGGACCAACAATTGGTATCAGAGCCGGGGCTTCGGATGTGAAGAATCGAATCCGGCGGTGCCATCCTTAGGCAGGGAGTGCCTGAGGGGAGAGGTTTTTGGGCACAACAACTCTAGGGGTTATGATGATTCACGGCCGTAATCCGAGGTGCGAGATTGACGGTCCTCTAGGTGTTATAGGTAGCCCCGTGGCCCGGGTTCGAAGGAACGCCAACATATGATCTCAAGGTCCGATGCATCCTCCAGTGTACCGGGATGGTGCTGAGGGGGGGATTGTTGGGAAGTGGACTCCAGCACCTCCCGGAGGGGGGGTCTTCCGTGTATCGTACCCGAGAGAACTTATGGGAGTGCGGCCTGCCTCAGTCGAAAAGGGCCTGCACTACCATTGTTGAGGAGAGGTTAAATGAATTGATTAGTACTACTCATACCAACATGGTGCATCATCTTTTCAGGTGACCCCTTAGTAGAAACTCCAAGGTTAAGCGTGCTTGGCTTGGAGCAATACTATGATGGGTGACCTACTGGGAAGTGTCCTGGGTCAGCCTGTCAGTGAGAACAAAGCAGGCTGGGAAAGAAAGTGTTGGTGTGTGGGGCCAGTACGTCAATTCTGATGGGCACTCCCTTCATTTTCAAACTTTCTGAATAGTGATCTGGTTTCTGCATTGGCTGCTTTGATCACCTCTTCAGCTATCCCATCGGTCTGTTGTTGGACAGTGGCATGGACCATATCTTTCTTCTTCTTTGCAAAATCAGACACTATCTTGTACATCTCCATGGTGGCCAGGGAGTGATCGATCTGTTCAAATCTGAGTCCACTTGGGCTACGTGGGACTTCAAATGATTGTTAAAATCATTGAGAATTTTGGTGGCCTGGTCTTGGACTGTGGAGAGTGTCCCATACATGAACTTGTCTACCTTAAGAGAAATATGGTCCTTGACTTGTTCGTTGGATAGGGATTGATGCTATGTCATCAATATATCCTCCAGATTTGTAGTTTCCACAAACTCTTCCATCGTTGCTGCGACAGCAGAGGTGTATATATCATCTGTGAGTTTACCACCCTCCCTCTGTCAAGCTGGCTCAGTCTCCTCTCGTGGATAATCAACCACTGCAATTTGAATCTTACTCGTCTTGGCTGGTTCCCCCTCAGCCTGTGCAGTTGGTTCCACGATCTGTTCTGCGGCATCAGCCATATGCTGATCTGGTTCTGACTCTTGTGTTGCTGCACCCGGTTGGTGAGCTTCAGTAAGTTCTTCTTCAACCTCAACTTCTTCCTCATCAATGCTTACATAAAATTCCAACATCTCTGCCTTTTCATATATTGATCTGAGGTCGATCTGGAGCTCTTTAGCCTCAAACTTTGCCATGGCCAGGATGTCTGGGCGGTAAGTGTTCCTCAACTCAGCGATGGAGGAGGCAGTAAAGATGTTGAGCAAAGTGGCTTCTTTTGCCTTGAGGGCATCAATTGATCTGGTTCTGAGTAGGGCATCAAGGACATAGAATTCTTTGTCCTTGATGAGCAGAAGGAATTTGAGGCGTCTTGCTGCCTCGAAGCTCTCAGGAGTGAGCTGGATCCCAGGAAAAGTCTTAAGAATGGAGTGATCTGCTTCAGCTTCTAGCAGCTTCACTACGGTTTCAGCCTTTTTCTTCTCCACATCCTCATCAGAGGATTCACCTTCTCCTTCTTCCTCTTCATCAATCTGCTCTAGTGGTTCAGCAGAAGATGGGCTGGCAGTGCGAGCAGGGGAGAAGTCCTTGACCTGGCTTGGGTCCAAGGATGAGATGGGGACAACCTCCTCTGGTGGTCCTTCGAAAAAAGTTGCCTCATCCTCAACTTCTACCTCCTGTTGAGGGATGGATGTATCAATAATTGCAGGTTCCTGAATCTGGACTCCTTCCACAGATTCAGTAAGTTTCTGTAGTCTCCTTCTTTTGGGCTTGGGTTGTTGAGCTGCTGTGGAGGTGTCTGTGTCAACAGAGCTGGCCCTCCTTGTAACTCTCTTGGAGGGGGTCCTTTCAGCGGGCTTCTCTTTTGTTACCCTTGACTTGGTGGATTTCTCAGCAGGAGCAGATGGTGGAACCCAGATTGGGTTAGAACTTCCCATCTCCATCAAAGCATTTGCATACACAAGGTCTGTAACCCTTGCAATCAGATTGGCAGAAATGCCCATAGACATCTCAATTTGATGCTGGTCCTTTGGGAAGTGCAATCTGGTGTTGAACTCGACTATGGTATCCCATTTGTGTTGCTTGAAGAATGACTCCAGCATATAGCTGATCTTGGTGGAGTGCCTCAAGCTGCTCCTTCTTACTTCAATTCCAGGGCTCGCTCCTTTCACGTATGTGATCATCTTGGCCTCCTTTGTCAAGAGATCAAAGAGTATTCTGCTCCAGTTCACTGGTAGATCATGCACGACAGCTGCAAGAATCTTGAACTTCTGTGGAGTGACTTGGTCATAGGAACCATTGTGGTTCATGAAGATTCTCTGAACGAATTCAAATATGATCTTGAATTCAGGTGTCAGCAGTGCCCTGTCGAACATCTTGTTCGTATAGTGAATGGGCACTACCATCACTATCTCGATGGCCTCCTGGAGTTGCTCGTCAGTTAGATCTCCAAGGCTAAGCCCTTCATATTTCAGCTTGTAAACCTCATCAATGATGTTCAGTACGTTGTATGTAGTGTTGTTGATGGTGCTTTCCTTGCTTACTCTGATAGTGGCTTCATTCCCACCTTTCTCTCCTTGCCATGAGAGATAGAAGGCAGCTACTTCTTTGGGCAAGAAGCGGAGGGGATGTGTGGTAATGATATTATGGAAACCTACATCAAAGTCAAAGCAACATAGATGAGCACTATCCTTACATCAATGAAGTATGAGTGCTCAGAAACAGTTTGAACAATACAAAGTATCAAATTTCATACAGCAATACAAGTACACATATGCATGCAGATGGATAAAACTTATTTTCAATACGGGTTTAAGAAGTTTCAGAACATCAAGATACAAAAACAGTGTTTAAAAGGAAAATTCATAAATCTGAAACCTTTGCAGCGTGTAACAAGGTCGAAAGCCTTGTCCAGTTTGTGAAAACCGAAGGTGTCAAGAACAGCGTAGAGATCTTGATGAATGTATTGATTAAGAAACTTCACTTGCTCAAGAAACAAAGAAGATTTTGGAGCCATGTTTGTGAAAACAGATAGGTTTTTGAAGATTTGAGAGAGTTCGGAAGGGAGAAAAAGTTTGCTAAGTGTCGAAGAAGAAGAATGAAGATGATAATCGAACCGCCTTATCAAATATATATAGATAAGTGATAAATAAAGTAATAAATTAATTGACATTCTTCCCTTTTTCAGCTTTTCTCGCCTCTCGGAGTTATAGGCTTAAGGTCTATTATCTTCTCTTTTCTGCGTTTGATACACGCGCTTGATCCAACGGCTGCAGTGAGGCGCATGTTTGTTTCACCCGTCGATTTTCTTCCTTTTTCTTGGTTTCGTAAATATCTCCTCGATCACGTTTCCCAAACACTGTACTTAATCATCAAAAATAAAAGATTTGGTATATTATGTCAGAATTTAGATATATGGGCTATGATTAAAAATAATCGCCGTATCTTGTTGACTTTCCCCCTTGACCAAGTAATGGGAAATATTAATAAAAGAACTAATTAATATCCACGTGGCTGCTAGTCATCTGGTCCAGATCTATCTCCTTTATAACGAACTGTTGTCAACATTATCGATCTGTTTATGCTACTTTCCAATTTGAACATCAATTTAGTGTGATGACCTTTTAATATTTTCCAGATGGAATTTGATTGATCTGTTTGACCATTAACATGTACTTAGTGATCTGGTGTCAATTCCCAGTTGGAATTTTTTTTTTTTTTCATGATCTGGTCTATATCAATTTGGATTGTGTCAATCTGGTTCTAATTCCCTGTTGGAATATTTTACAAGATGATCTGGTGTCAATTCCCAGTTGGAATTTTCCGTGATCTGTTCTAAGACTATCTGGTCCTCTCTTCAAGATTTAACAATCCTAATTTCCCACAAAGTATCTTAAATCTTTCTTCTGGTAATGCTTTGGTGAGAATATCTGCTCTCTGTATCTCAGTGTGTATCTTCTCAATCTATACATGCTTTCTTTCAACATGATCCCTTATAAAGTGATGTCTCACATCTACATGTTTGCATCTGGTATGCAAAACAGGATTCTGTGTGATTGCTATAGCACTAGAGCTATCACAGAAAATGGGTATTTCCTTGACATCAATCTCATAGTCTTTGAGTTGTTGTTTTAACCAAAGTATTTGAGCACAACAGCTCCCTACTGCCATATATTCAGCTTCTGTGGTTGATGTGGCAACAGATGTCTGCTTCTTTGAGAACCAAGAGATCAGTTTATTTCCTAAGAACTGACATGTACCAGATGTTGACTTTCTGTCCAGCTTACATCCAGCGTAATCTGAATCTGTGTATCCAGTTAGCTCAAAGTTGTCTTCACATAGATACCATAATCCAATATGAGCTGTTCCCTTAACATATCTTAATATCTTCTTAGCTGCTTCCATGTGAGACTCTTTAGGATTCGCTTGATATCTTGTACATACCCCTACTGCAAATGTAATGTCAGGTCGACTAGCAGTTAGGTACAGTAATGATCGTATGATCCCTCTGTATTGAGTGATATTTGATGGTTTTCCCTCTGGATCTGGATCAATTTTCCCGTTGGTCTGCATTGGAATTTTAACAGGTTTACTGTCTTTGATCCCAAATTTAGTCAGTAGATCGTGAATATACTTTGCTTGATTAATAAAGATGCCATCTGGTAACTGCTTGACCCGCAAACCTAGAAAGAAACTCATTTCGCCCATCATGGACATTTGATACTTATTTTTCATAAGTTCAGCAAATTTATCGCACAAATAAGTAGATTGGGATCCAAAAATGATGTCATCTACATAGATCTGTACTAAAAGGAAATTCTCTTTGACTTTGATGATGAACAAGGTCTTGTCAACTGATCCTCTTCTGAATCCAGATTCTAGTAGAAATGTAGATAGTGTCTCATACCAAGCTCTAAGAGCTTGTTTCAGACCATAGACTGCTTTTGTCAGTCTGTATACTTTCTGGTTTGGATCTACTTCTTCGAATCCAGGTGGCTGTTCCACATAGACTTCCTCTTCAAGGATACCATTTAGAAAGGCGCTTTTAACATCCATCTGGTATACCTTGAACCTTTTGTGTGCAGCATATGCCAAAAACAGCCTTATTGCTTCTAGTCTGGCTACGAGTGCAAATGTTTCATCAAAATCAATGTCTTCTTGTTGATTATAGCCTTTAGCTACTAATCTAGCTTTGTTTCTGACTACTTCACCATTCTCATCTCGTTTATTTTTGAACACCCATTTTACACCTATTACACCTTGGTGTTTGGGTCTGTCCACGAGATACCAAACCTCATTTCTTTTGAACTCATTAAGTTCTTCTTGCATTGCTGTTATCCAATCTGCATCTTGTAGTGCTTCATTAGTATTAGATGGTTCAATGCGAGAGAGATAACAGCTTAACAAGGCACTTTCTCCATGCATTCTTCTGGTCTTCACACGATCTGATGGGTTCCCAACAATCTGTTATGGTGGATGATCTTGTATCCATCTACTTCTCCTGGTCATCTCTTCATCAGATATCTCAGGATCAGGTTGATCTGTTGGATCCTCAAATTCAGTGTGAACTGTTGATGAAGCTTGAAATGGATTCTTATTTGTTCTTTCTTCTGGATTTTGATTCCCAGATTGATCATCATCTGCAATGACTGTTTCATTGCTTTCTATTGGTGATCTGTTTTCATCCAATTCATGTTGGATTGTTCCCCCTTGCTGTATAGCTTCTTCAGCAATTGGTGGAGTGTTGATATCTTCATCTACATTCTTTGAATTACAGATAAGAATATCTTCAAGTAGTAGTTCATTCATCTTTCTCGTAGTTCTCTGGTTCTCTGTCTGTTTATTATCTGGTGACCTTCACTCAACAATAGACTCATCAAAAACAACATGAGGTGTTACTTCCACAATATGAGAGTTCTTATTGTAGACTCGATATTCTTTGCTGACATCAGAATATCCTTAGAATATTCCAGGATCAGTTTTGCTATCAAAGGTTCTCAATTGAGATTTCCCATTATTATGTATGTAACACAAACAACCAAAAGTGCGAAAGTAAGAGATCTTAGGCTTTCTGTTGTTCCATATGTCATATGGTGTCTTTCCATGTCTGAGTGTTATTGATGATCTGTTTTAAGTATAACAGGCTGTGTAGCTAGCTTCTGCCCAGAATTTCTTGGGTATATTGGTAGCATTTAGTATAGTACGAGCTGCTTCTTTAAGTGATCTGTTTCTCCTCTCAACAACTCCATTTTGTTGAGGTGTTCTAGCAGCTGAAGTTTGATGAGTAATTCCCATCTTATTGCAGTATGCTTCAATCTTCTGGTTGAGAAATTCTGTTCCTCGATCTGTTCTGATAGTAACTACACTCACCTCTTTCTGTTTGGTGATCTTGTGTAGAAAATCAGGTAATTTGGCTAGTGTCTCTTTCTTCTTTGACAGAAAGATGACCCAGGTGAACCTTGAGTAGTCATCTATGATTACTAAGGTGTATTTTCTCCCATTTATGCTCAATGGTTTAACTGGTCCAAACAGATCCAGATGCAAAAGCTCCAGTATTCTTGATGTTGAGTGAGCTGTTTTGCTTGTAAAGAATGATCTGGTTTGCTTTCCAGCTTGACAAGCATCACATATATGATCATTATCATATACTTGATCTGGTAGACCTTCCACTAATTTTTCTTTGGAAATCTTGTTGATTGATTTGAAATTTAGGTGGCTTAATCTCTTGTGCCATAACCAGCTTGTTTCTGATATAGTTTTAGTAACTAAGCATGTCTCGATCTAGTTTGACCATTGGAAAATGTTAGGTATTTTATACTGTTGTTTATTATGTTAAACCTAATATGTGTGTTTTTATGTTCTTCACAGAATGTTCGTGCTGTTGATTTCGCTTTTATGCTCAACACAACAAGCTGATGCTGACTCAGCGTTGCCACGTTGACGTTGACTTGGTGTGAAGTGAGAATGCTCGAAGACTGGAGTAGACCGAGTCATAAGGAGAAGACCAAGTCATGGAAGGTAGTTGAGACCTTTGCGCCTAGTGGAAATCTGTTTCCACATTTATCGGAGTCCACAAACTGCCCAGGCGCATCTTGCGGAGCACGACAGCAGTTGAGAAAATCTAGGAAAACATTGGCTGGTTGTTACAAGACTATTGGAATGAAGCCCATGATCTATCTCTATATATACTTGTTATAGTTTTCTGTTAGAGATAGCTTTTGCAGATTAAATTCGTAGTTTAGTGTGTATGATCCATAATCTTTAAAGGTCATACGTTTAGTATTTTAGTAAGAAGTGTTGTTGTTGTTGACCTAAACATTGTAAACACCACAACACTTATTTTGATTATTCTTTTTTGGCCGTAAGGCTGCCGTGTAGGTTGTTCATTAACATAACCTACGAAAAATTATCTCGTGTGTTCCTATTTAGCTTCCGCAACATTGACTTAGAGTAGTTGATACACTTTCAAGTGGTATCAGAGCCATCACTCGACACACTGAGTGTGGTCCTGACTGTATCACAGCTCTAACGCAAAGATGGATCCAAACAGCACTGGAGCATTTCGACCTCCAATCTTGGATGGCTCGAATTATTCTTACTAGAAGTCACGCACCCGCTCTTATATCAAGTCTCTTGATAGACGAGCATGGATTTCTATGGAGAATGGGTGGTCACCACCAAAACAAACTGATGCTGACGGTGATTGTGTTCCAATACCACAAACCGCCTGGTCACGTGATCAAATTGAAGCTGCCACTCTAGATGATCGAGCACTGAATGCCATAATCTCAGCTGTAGACACAAACATGTTCAAACTAATCAAGAACTGTGTGTGTGCGAAGGATGCTTGGGATATTCTCCAAAGGCATTGTGAAGGCGACAAAAGTGTCAAGCAGTCTCGTCTGCGTATACTCGCATCTCAATTCGAGGATATGAAGATGGAGGAGGATGAGGACATCTCTAGCTACATGAAAAGGATACTTAACATTGCTAACGAGTGTCAAGATCTTGGAGATCCACTGAGCAACAAGGTGCTTGTTTCCAAAGCCCTTCGAACGTTGCCACCGAGGTTCGATATGAAGGTAACAGCCATTGAAATAGTTCAAGGTGTGAATGCCCTGGAGTTTACGGACCTCATGAATTCTTTCAAAACATATGAGATGAATCACAAGGCAAGAGGGACCTTCCCCAAGAAGAAGACAATGGCTCTCACTGCAGGCTCAAGTTCATCACCATCATGTAGCAAGCTTTTAAACCAAATGGACTCTAGTGACTCCGAAGAAGTGGAAGAAATCCGTGATGGAGATGATGTCGCCATGATCACCAGGAAATTCAATCGCATGGTGAGAGGGTTTAATCGTGACAAAACTAAACCCAAGGGGCGAGATGTACCACGCATGGAGTACTATGAACCTCCAAAGACCAACGACAATCAAAAGAGACCCCCTGCTAGGAACACCTCTAACAACGAAGTATTCAAATACAGTTCGTCCAAACTTGATGGCGTACAATGTCATGAATGTAAGGGATTTGGACACTTTGCAAATCAGTGTGCCAATACACTTCAAAAGAGGGGAAAATCTTATTAGGTATCGTGGAATGATGATGAGCATGAGTTCTTTGAAGATGTTGAGGAAAAACTGTTTGAAAGCGTAGCTCTGCATGTAAAAATGCCCTCTCAGGACAACACATGCCAAACCATTGATGCGGACATCTTTTCTGAACGGTATGACTCTAACTATTATTCTACGTTGTTTTGTTTAAATGCCTCTGTTGATGGTACAGGAAATGATGAGGACGACATAGATTCCACCTGTGCTGAAGAGTGTGATAGCAATGCCTTCTCTATAATTCAAGGGCTGAAAAAGCTGTACGATGAGCTGTTGGGAAAATAGAAACATCAAGCAAAAGATCTGCTGACCGCAACAGCTCAGGTAACACGACTCAAGGAAGTACAAGCAAAACAGGAGGCATTGATCACACAACAGGACATAGAACTCACCAGAGTGAAAACCAAACTTGAGGAGGCAGAACTTACCATCCGCAAGTGGAATACAGGTACTTACACACTTCAAGAGATCATGGATGGTGCGAATCCTAGCAAACAAGGCCTTGGGTATGCTGCACCAACTGTGTTGTGTAAAAGGTCCACATCGGAAGGAGAAACATCAAAAGGCAAAGTAGATGTTGTGCCTACAAAGACCTCAACACAGACAAAACAAAGGAACTCTCCAGCTGGAAAAGCTAAGAAAGGTAAGAAAAAGGGTAAAAGATATAGGAGGAAATATATATGTCACTACTGTATGAAACCAGGACATATATAACCCTTCTGTTATCAAAAACAAAGAGATGAGTGATCTGAGTGTGTACCACCACAGAAACCCAAAACAATGTGGGTAAAGAAGTCTGACCTAACTTGCAATGTTGTGTATACTGCCTTGAAAACTAACATTTCAGGTTCTTGGTATTTTGACAGCGGATGTTCCCGTCACATGACAGGTAACAGAACATTTCTTTCCAATTATGAGACTTATGATGGAGGAAATGTCTCTTTCGGTGGAGGCTCAAAAGGTAAAATTGTTGGGAAAGGTATACTAAATGTTCCTGGTTTACCTGCCTTAACAAATGTTTATCATGTGCAAGGACTTATGGCAAATTTGATTAGCATAAGTCAACTGTGTGATGGTAACTTGCTGGTGAAATTCACTAAAGATGCATGTGAAGTTTACAACAACAAAGACATGTGCATCATGACAGGTCAAAGGTCAACAGACAACTGTTACATGACTGACCATGTGAAGTGCAACAAGGCTCAAGTTGATGATGTCATACTCTGGCATAAAAGATTAGGCCATACTAGTTTTTGAAATATTGGCAGGTTAATCAAGATGGATGCTGTACGAGGTTTACCCAAACTTGGGAATGCTGACCAGATCGTATGTGGCGACTGTCAACGAGGAAAACAATTACATGCCTCACATCCTATCCTAAAACACAGTGAGCAACATTTTGGGACCAACCATTGCTTTGAACTTCTACATATGGATCTGGTAGGACCCATGGAAGTTGAAAGCATTGGTGGTAAACGGTATGTACTTGTTGTGGTAGATGATTTTTCTAGATATACATGGACCCATTTTTTACGTGAAAAATCTGAAACATTTGAGGTGTTTAAAATTATGTTTTCTCGTGTCACTAATGTGTTTGATGCTAGAATATCTCGCATAAGGTCAGATCATGGTCTTGAGTTTGAAAACTCAAAATTTACAACCTTTTGTGATGAAAAAGGAGTGCACCAAGAATTTGCAGCACCAAAGACACCACATGACAAAACGTTTCTGGGCTGAGGCAGTAAACACCGCATGTTACATCAACAATCGAGTAAACATTCGACCAGGGTCTTTCAAAACACCATATGAGCTACTAAAAGGGAGAAAACCTAACCTAAAACATCTTCGTATTTTTGGGTGTGTTTGCTTTATCTTGAATGATCGAGAGTATCTAACAAATTTTGATGATAAGAGTGACAAAGGTGTATTTGTTGGGTACTCAACAAACAGTGTAGCTTATAGGGTGTTTAATCTTCGTATCAAAACGATACAAGAGTCGGTTAATGTTGTCTTTGATGATGCAGGTGATGGGAACAAAGAAGTGAACACAGAAGACAACATATATCAAGGGGGAGTTGTCACACCTCCTGTTGAGACGCAAGCTGTTCCACCTAACACAGAAACTGGCACTACTGTGGAGGTCAACACCACACAACAGGAACCAGAAGAAGAGGTAGATGAGCCTCAAGACATTGCTCCCCGTATGGAACCTTCAGGACGAGTGAGAGACAACCATCCACTAACTCAA
The DNA here is from genome assembly GCA_026898415.1 of Leonotis leonurus. Lineage (NCBI taxonomy): Eukaryota > Viridiplantae > Streptophyta > Magnoliopsida > Lamiales > Lamiaceae > Leonotis > Leonotis leonurus. Next base: position 125,133 of record JAPKLX010000480.1, read on the forward strand.
GTTATTGGAAACATTGAGGATGGTGTGCAGACACGTCGAAAACAGCAAATCAACTATAGAGAAATGGCATGCTTGTACTCCATGTGTTCTACAGTTGAAGGCATAACATGTTTTGTCTCTAAGTTTGAGCCAAAAAATGTCAAGGAAGCACTAACTGATGAGTTCTAGATAAATGCCATGCATGAAGAACTAAATCAGGTTGTGCGTAGTGATGTTTGGTATCTTGTTTCCAGACCAGCCAACAAGAATGTTATTGGAACAAAGTGGATTTTCAAGAACAAGTCCGATGAGAAGGGAACTGTCGTGCGCAACAAAGCTCGGTTAGTTGCTCAAGGGTACACTCAAGTCGAAGGAGTCGACTTTGATGACACATTTGCGCCAGTAGCACGACTTGAATCCATTCGGTTGTTGCTTGCTGTTGCATGCTACCTCAACATAAATTTGTACCAGATGGATGTGAAGGCATCATTTCTTAATGGTGAGTTAAAGGAGGAGGTTTACGTGGAACAACCAAAAGGTTTTGAGGACCCTCATAAATCAGACCACGTTTTCCGATTGAAGAAAGCTCTATATGGACTCAAGCGTGGTATGAGCATCTCACACATTTTCTTCTCATGTACGGGTTCGTGAGAGGTGCTGCTGACCAGACATTGTTTATAAAAAGGGAAGATCAACATATTCTTATTACTCAAATTTATGTTGATGATATGATTGTTGGTTCTACTTCACGTAACATGTTAACTGATTTTTCAGGTGCAATGTCTACCAAGTTTGAGATGAGCATGGTGGGAGAGCTCACATATTTTCTTGGATTACAGGTCAAACAAGGACAAGATGGCATCTTTATCTCTCAAAGCAAATATGCCTAGGAGATGATAAAGAGATTTAATCTTGAAGGTACAAAGCACATGAAGACTCCTATGGGCTCCACAGAAAAACTAACAAAAGATGATGCTGGAGAAGATGTTGACCCAACACTCTACAGATCAATGATAGGGAGCCTGTTGTACCTAACAGCCACTCGTCCAGATTTGATGTTTAGCGTATGTGTGTGTGCCAGGTATCAAGCTAAACCCAAAGCTTCTCATCTCAAAGCTGTTAAACGGATAATCAGGTATGTTGTTGGAACTATTGATCTAAGCATATTATTTTCTAAACACATGAATATGAGCTTGGTAGGTTTCAGTGATTCTGATTGGGCCGGAGATGTTGATGACCAGAAGTGTTGGTCCCGAAAGAGCAAGGTTTGGTGTATGGGGGGGGGGGGGGAAATACACCAAATACAAACTTTTCAGTTTACTTGACTAATTTAATCAGAGAGATGTAAGCTTTCTGAAACACAGATTGCTCGAGGTGATAGACCAGATTGATTTTCTAATCGATCTTGTTCTGTCCAAGTAAAGTCTCTCAAGTGAGTTATACAAAGCAGAGAGTAAGATTGAGCTTAAACTCCAAAAGTGTATCGTGTGCGGAATAATGGTGGACTTAGTCGGTGCTCTTGTTATGAAAATCTTTAGAAAACTTAATCAAGTATTTAGAGAATAGATTAAGAAATGCAGCTTGAATGAGTATGACAGATAGAGAATAAAAACAACTGAAAATAAATGCAGAATATAAATAACGCAGTTGTTTTACGTAGTTCGGGAAACCCCCTACGTCCACGGTCTAATCCAAACTGGATTAGATATCCACTACTAGGATACTCTCTTATTTATACTCGTTGAGAACGAGCCACAAGTTTCAATTACAAACCTTATTGAAACTTATGCACGAATAAGGGTGGTGTCCCTTTACAACTTACAGAAAACTACTGTAAACAGGTTATCTTCACGTTAATCCACTAGAAAACTACTAGCTAGTAAAGATCTTCTTCTTCTCTCGATAAGGCCGACTTGAATCGAGGTTGGGTTGATGTGATTACGATCACGAACGGTTTGAAGCTTTTGTCTGAGTAAGAAAGAATTGCTTGAGAATATTTTGTAATATATCGCTTGTGTCCCCCTTTCAGACTTCAAAACTTCAAACATATATAGGCTCTGAATTTTGAAATTCTAGCCGTTTGTTGATTGGCGTGATTTGATTTGTGGATTGCCAATCAATCATATCTCTTCTTTCCTTGTAGAGTCGTTGATTGAATCTTCTATGAATGGTAAGCAGATCATCTGTGATTGCTTTCCTTCTTGGTTGTCAATCGGTGATTCTCTTTCCAATTCTTGATGGATAGACATCTTTAACATGTTTGGCTCAACTCTTTCTGTTTTAATTAGAACCTTCTGGTTGTGTCCTTTCTGGTCCTAGTGCCTTTCTGGTTGAACATTGGTTAGACATTTTCTGGTTGAAATGTCTTTCTGGTCGAACACTAGTTACACACTTTCTGTTTAAAGCTTTCTTCAACTTTCTGGTTGATACTTGCTTCAACTTTCTGTTAAAGTTGTCTTGTCTCACTTTCTGTCTGAGACTTGCTGGTTTATCTTTCTGTCTGAGACTTCTTCTATCTTTCTGTTTGAAGCTTTCTGGTTTAACTTTCTGTTAAAGTTGACTTGCTTCAGCTTTCTGTCTGAGACATCTTCCATCTTTCTGTATGAAGCTATCTGGTTCAACTTTCTGTTAAAGTTGACTTGCTTCAGCTTTCTGTCTGATCCATCTTTCTGTATGAAGCTTTCTGGTTCAACTTTCTGTTAGAGTTGACTTGCTTCAGCTTTCTGTCTGAGACATCTTCCATCTTTCTGTATGAAACTTTCTGGTTCAACTTTCTGTTAGAGGCTTGCTGGTTCAACTTTCTGTTAAAGACTTGCTGGTTCAGCATGTTTGTCTAAGACTTGCTGGTTCAGCTGTTTCAACTTTCTGTCAAAGTTGTCTTGCTCCAGCTTTCTGTTACTTAGAGACATAATAGAAATGATACAAAACATGAATAATATCAAGTGTGTTTTCGAGAGAACATCATCAAAACTTAGAATATTTGTGGGGTTCCCAACAATTTCCCCCTTTTTGATGATGTCGAAACCACACTTAATCAGCGTAATCAAATTAACATGAATCATGTTCTGTTCCAAGCAGAGTGGGATCAGGTCTTGGTGGTGTGGTTGGTCCAGTGCTGGTGTTTCTGTTTCAATCACCACCTCTTCTGTTAATCACCAACTCTTCTGTTAATCACCACCTCTTCTGTTCTCAAGGTCTTGCTGCTATCTTTACTTCCTTTACCTTCTGATATTTCCCCCTTTTTGACATCATCAAAGAGGGTTGTTATAAGCGTACGCAGAGAGGCAATTTCTTCAAAAAGTTCCCCCTTGACTTAGTAATTAAGAAATAGTTTCCACGTGATACTCTTATGTGAGAGAATTATTACACGTAAAACTATTATTTTCTTCTTGACATTCTGTAATTCTTGACAGCATTCTGTTGTTAGCGTTTCTGGTAACCTTCTGCTGTTAACGTTTCTGGTAACCTTCTGCTGTTAACCTTCTGTTAACTTTCTGCTATTCTATCATCCAGACTTAGTAATCCAAGCTTTCCACACAGTATCTTAAATCTTTCTTCTGGTAGGGCTTCTGTCAGTATATCAGCACGTTGGATATCTGTATGGATTTTCTCAATTTGGATGTGCTTTCTCTCCACATGATCTCTAATAAAATGGTGTCTGACATCAACATGTTTGCACCTTGTATGAAGTACTGGATTCTGTGTTATAGCTATTGCACTTGAACTATCACAGAATATTGGAATCTCTTTTACTTCAATCTCGTAGTCCTTTAGTTGCTGCTTCAACCATAGGATTTGTGCACAACAGCTTCCAGCAGCCATATATTCTGCTTCTGTTGTTGATGTGGCAACAGATGTCTGTTTCTTTGAAAACCAAGATATCAACTTGTTTCCTAGAAACTGACATGTGCCTGAGGTAGACTTTCTGTCCAGTTTGCATCCTGCATAATCTGAGTCAGAATAGCCTGTAAGTTCAAAATTATCATCTTGTGGATACCAGACACCAATGTGGGCTGTTCCCTTAAGATATCTAAGTATCTTTTTGGCAGCTTCCATATGTGATTCTTTGGGGTTTGCTTGATATCTTGCACATACTCCAACTGCAAAAGTGATATCTGGTCGACTTGCAGTGAGGTATAATAGTGAGCCAATTATGCCTCTATATTTCGTTATAGGTGCTGGTTTGCCTTCGGGATCTGGGTCTATCTTTCCATTCGTCTGCATTGGAATCTTGGCTAGCTTGCTGTCTTTAACTCCAAACTTGTTGACCAGATCGTTAATGTACTTTGCTTGGTTTACAAAGATACCATCTGGCAACTGTTTTACCTGCAAGCCTAAGAAGAAATTCATCTCGCCCATCATGGACATTTGATATTTGTTCTTCATTAGTTCAGCAAATTTGTCACACAGGTAGGGAGATTGTGATCCAAAGATTATGTCATCGACATATATTTGAACCAAAAGGATATGTTCTTTGACTTTAATAACAAACAGAGTTTTGTCAACAGAGCCTCTTCTGAATCCTGATTCCAGCAGAAATGTAGATAACGTCTCATACCACGCTCTTGGTGCCTGTTTCAATCCATAGACAGCTCTTGGTGCCTGTTTCAATCCACGCTTTTGAGAACCAAGTTGCTGACATTTTCACAAAACCCTTGGATCACGAGAGATTTGTTTTCTTACGAAAATCTCTTGGTCTTTGTTTCTTTCATTAAATTGTGTGTTGCGCTACACCCTAATTCCCATATTGTTATCTATATCAAGGGTGTAGCTTGTTGTGTCTAGCTTGCTGGAATAACATCATAAGTCAACATATTCTATATTCTGAAACCTGGTCTTTATTTATATATCTTTATCTATCTGTGTGGTAAACAATCCAAGTAGTTTGGGGGGCACGGCGTTCGCTACGACGATGCTACCTTACAAAAGGATTGCAACTGCGATTGCTTTCGAGGGTGAAAGGCTAGGGGCACGGCGTTCGCTGCGACGATGCACTCTACACTCACTAACCCTTGAATTCTTGTAGTTCTGCACATATTTTCTCTTGTGGATGTTGTAACAAACGTTGACACAACAGAGCAAGCTGGACTGGATGTTTTCAAAATGTTGTTTTTCAAAATGTTTTTATGCATGTCAGCAATCCTGTGTTTGGTGTTTTCGCATAATCAAGTGTGTTCCCCTCAACATCCGTATCTCTCTTATGCTAGTGGGTTATAACTGTCATGTAGCGTGTTTTTGGGGTTTGTTTTGTCAGGGTGGAAATGAAACGGGAGAGGTTCTTTTTGAATTCAACCGTCGCAGTCTGTTGGCATCATTACCATCATTACCTTTTTTAGGTCACATCAAAACCCTAGACACTCCTATCCTCTCTCTTCCAAATTCGCTCGCCTTCCAAGACTGATACGTCTTTCTTAAAACAAAACATATCGTCTTCTTCTTTCCAAAACCATCTTCCAAAACCCTCAAAATCGCTCTCAACTCCATAACCACTGCTTGTCAACAATGGCTACGCCTCCGACTCCCGACGTCACTGCGCTCCTTCAGGCTCTACTTGCTGCAAACCCTACCCTACTCCAGTCTCTCCAAGTCACTACAGCTCCACCACCACCCGTTGCCGCCTCTCCAATCCCGTTTGCCATCCCTCTTGCTGTAAACGAAGAGTCACCAGTACCGATGGACCTTCCGACTGCTCCTTCACCAGTCGACGTGCTTCTTGATCCGCCACATATCCCCGTGGAAGAGGTTACCACTGTGCCTCCCGTGGAAGACACTCCTCTCCCCGTCACTACGCTGACCGTAGTTGAAAAGCCACACGTATCACCATCCCGATCGTCCACTCCGCCTGTCACCCTCTTCCGTAAACCAACAACACGAGGTTCCCGGCTATCTAGCCTTGCCAAGAAGTTCAAAGGTTCCGCTCCCACTGTGGTTCTACCAGATGATAGCGACGATGAAGTGTCTTCGGCTCCAAAACGACAGCGCATCCTTTCTCCTACGGAGGTTAAGGTGGAACCCTCTTCTTCGACTGCAAAAGGGAAATCGGCGGTCCATGACTCCGAACTGTGTGCTGAGTCCGATTCGCCGTTGAGTGTGGAAAAAGCACTCAGTCTTCACTTTTATGACGAATCGGCGGCTGCAAAGTGGAAACGCCTCCGTAATCTCCCGTGTGTCAGTGAACGGACGGTGGATGAGTCCAGTTTTGAAGACTTTAATCTGATTGCGTTCTTCAAATCTCGCGGCATTTTGGGTACAGTTTTTGACATTCCTCCTTTTGTTAAAACTGTGGTGAGACATTTTTATTGCAACTTACATTCCTCTTTCGGTGATCAATCCTCATCTTCGTATGGGAAGGTTTATCTCTATAATTCCATTTACGATTTTTCGGCGGATGCCCTTAATCGTGCTCTTGATTTACTGCATGTTGAGGGTGATGTGGTCCCTGATCTTGATGCGGTCGCAAAGCTGATCACTGGCGGAAAGAAGTCCAAATGGGTTCAACCCATGAAGACATCATGGCTGACCCATATGTACCCGGTTCTTCACAAGATTCTCACGTATAACTGGATTGTCTCTTCCAATTCTACAGTTGTTACGCAACAGCATGACGTATTGCTGTATCTTGTGGGATTAGACAAACCATTCAACTTGGGATGAGTCATTTTTGACCAGCTCTCTGCCCTCGCATCTAAATCACAGATTCTCTCTATGTCGTTCCCGTCTCTTGTGTGCAGGGTCCTTGAGCATCAAGGCTTTACGTTTGTGAACAGAAGCCCTGAAGCTGAGCCGGGCCCACTGTACACTATCCACCCTTCTCTCTTCAGCAAGAGTAAGGTAGCGGACCTTCCCTGGCAGAATCCTGGTCCATTTGCAACTACCTCTGGCATTCTGATGCCCGCCCAGACTATCCAGCAGTTGATCGGTGCTCTATCTACCTTGGCTGGCCTTGTCCCGTCCCTCCAGGCATGCCTCTCTTCCCAACAAGGGGGAGATCCAATTGCCGCCGCAACAGAGGTCGGAGCGGACATTGCTGAAGCTGGTGGAGGTGGTGGAGGTGATGCTGAGGATGAGGAAGAGGGTGCAGGTGCCGAGAGTGCAGGTGCAGAAGAGGCCGATGATGTGAATGACAGATTGTGAACCATTGTGGTGTGGAAAACAAAACCAAACATTTTTTTTGTGGTGGATGACAATTTATTTTTCTTTTTGTTATGGTGGATGTTAAACTTTTTGTGGCAGCACTCATTTTTTTGAATGTTATGAATGTTTGATTGCTGCTTATCTGATCTGTGATGCTTATCATTCTGTGATGTTATGCTTGCTGGTTGTTTGAAGTTGTTTTTACAGGCATAGACATAGGGGGAGCTTCAAAGAAGAAGGTGTTGTGAAGAAGGCACAAAAACAGGGGGAGTTTGTTAGGTATTTTATACTGTTGTTTATTATGTTAAACCTAACATGTGTGTTTTTGTGTTCTTCACGGAATGTTCGTGCTGTTGACTTCGCTGTTATGCTCAACACAACAAGCTGATGCTGACTCAGCGTTGCCACGTGGACGTTGACTTGGTGTGAAGTGAGAATGCTCGAAGACTGGAGTACACCGAGTCCTAAGGAGAAGACCAAGTCATGGAAGGTAGTTGAGACCTTTGCGCCTAGTGGAAATCTGTTTCCACATTTATCGGAGTCCACAAACTGCCCAGACGCATCTTGCGGAGCACGACAGCAGTTTAGAAAATCTAGGAAAACATGGGCTGGTTGTTACAAGACTATTGGAATGAAGCCCATGATCTATCTCTATATATACTTGTTATAGTTTTCTGTTAGAGATAGCTTTTGCAGATTAAATTCGTAGTTTAGTGTGTATGATCCATAATCTTTAAAGGTCATACGTTTAGTATTTTAGTAAGAAGTGTTGTTGTTGTTGACCTAAACATTATAAACAGCACAACACTTATTTTGATTATTCTTTTTTGGCCGTAAGGCTGCCGTGTAGGTTGTTCATTAACACAACCTACGCAAAATTATCTCGTGTGTTCCTATTTAGCTTCCGCAAGATTGACTTAGAGTACTTTCAGAAAATATATAGCCTATCCTGCAATTTTCCGGTAAGGAGTATCTCATCTCTTTCCTTATTCTTGACAAAGCAGTTGTTAGAATCAAAAATGATCTAATTACCGTTTGCACATAACTGACTTACAGAAAACAGATTGTGACTAAGACCCTCAACGTATGAAACATTTGAGATGGTGGTCTTGCCAACTTTTATATTTCCATATCCTCTGGTGTATCCTTTTGAGTTACATCCAAAGGTGACCTGAGGTCCTAGTTTTTCAATGTAATCTGATAGTAGATTCTTGTCACATGTCATGTGCTTCGAACATCCACTATCTATTATCCAGATTGTTCCTCTAGCTATCTTGTTTCTTCTTGCAGTCTTCTGGTCTTGCAATTAATTACACTTAGCTACCCTTCAACCTTTGGGTGCTTGGTTATTAGCAAATGTTCCCTTTCGAATCCAGAACATTTTTGGGTTAGGAACAGATATATATCAAGTAATAATGTTCCCATCATTATCAACTTTAGATAGGGAATGGAATACAGATGGATGATATCTTTCTATTCCATCATTCTTCAATCCCTTCTTAATAGGTGATGTCCTGTTGACATTTCTTGTGCTGTTGACATTTTTGTAGGGAAATGTGCTGTAGACATTCTTTTTATGAGCATGATCTGTTTTTGTGTAATGAGCTGGTTGACCCCTTTTTTGATGGTATTGTTTGTGCGTGGTCTCTTTTATCATCATCTTCTGGGGATGATCTTTCTTGTTTCTCAGATCTATTACTTGATCTGGTATTTGCTTTCTCTCTGGTACAAAGCTTATGGTTTCCGAAGATTTTTCCAAGTGACCTGGATATCCTAATCCAGATGTGCCTTTTTGCTGCAGATTGATTAGCATCTTGGCACGTTCATCACTTTTGTAGATCATTTCTTTGCCTTTCTTTATCTTTTCTTCAGCTACGTTGTATCTGTTGATGAGATCTTTAACCTTTGAGTCTAGTGAGTGAATCTCACTATCTTTTCCCTTGATCTGTTCTTCCAGATCAGCTATTTGGGCAACGAACTGGGTATTAGCTGTACTTAGTATCTGTTTTGATTTCTTCAGCCTATCATTTTCTTCTACAACTTCTCTAAACAATCTTTTGATGCTCGAATAGCTTTTGAACAACTCATTCACTTCTTCCCATGAGTATTCAGATTGATCTTCTATTTCCTGTTCCAGATCATTATCATTCGAAGAGTTTGAATTGCAAGAGTTTACCTCGACTTCATCCAGACCGTTGTCTAGTCCTACATAGCATTCATCCTAACTTTCTTCATCATTAGCAATGAATGCTTCATCATTCTCTGATGAGCTATCTGAAAAATGACTCGAGCTGCTTGAATCTTGTTCAGCTAGCATGGCCTTGCGCTCATATTTGAGTTTTCGATCTCTTTTTGCTCTCAGCTCTTCTCTTTAGCTTTTGGACAGATCAGGGCAATCTGTTTTGAAGTGACCTGTTCTGCCACAACCAAAGCAGGTATAATCTGTTGAGTTAGATGATTTTGAGGAATTATCTGTCTGCTGCTTTGATTCATCCTTGTTATCAGGTCGATCATTGTCTCGTTTCTTGTAGAATTTGTTCTTGTTGTCTTTGTAGAAACGTCTATATTTTTTCGATCTGACCTCCATCTTGTCCATGCGTTTGGAAATCATTGCAATCTCTTTTAGTAATTTGTCATAACCTTTCTCTTCATCTGGTATAGAAGGTTCAGAAGGTTCATCTGGTTTGCTCTTCGCTTTGAAGGCTACTTCTTTGTCCTTCTTCGAGCTGCTTTCTGCCTTTTTGGACAGATGATCTGGTCCACGAATTCTTTGTATATCATATTCATGGCCTTCAAGATGATCAAATAAGGCTTCAGTAGAGAGTTCATTTAAGTCTGCACGAAGAGGTTGCATTGCAGCATATATCTCCCAGCTAGGTGGAAGTGCTCTGAGTACTTTCATGTTTTTCTCTCTTTGAGTATACTTGTTCTTATTGAACGCTGATATCTCAAGGAGGATTCTAGTGAATCTCATTTTCATTTGCTCAATTGTCTCGCCTGATTTCATTTTGAATGCATCGAATTTGTTGCAGGCAAGAGACAGCTTGTTCTCAATCATGACCTCTGATCCTAGACACAAGTCTCTTAATGCTTCCCACATCTCTTTGGTAGTATCCAAGTCTTGGATTTTTGGCCAGATGTACGCCTTTTAACTTTCCACATCAGATAGTGATGGGCTTTGAGTGCAGTTTTGATTCTAAAACTCCATTCTCTATATCCTTGGATGGAGAATTCTTCACAAGCCCTAACAACAGATGATTCCATAGCAGATAGTATGCACGTGAATGAAAGATAGGTTTTCTAAGATCTATTCAAGTTGACCACGCAGGTTTTATCCCTGTGAAACAGAAACAATGGTCGTTTGAACCACTGCTCTGATACCACTTGTTTGTCCCGAAATTGCTCGGCAGGTGACTGACCAGATTGATCATCAGATCGATACCAGATCAGTCCAAACAGATTGTTCTCTAGTGTAAATGCTTAGCCAATAATAAGAGTGATCTTTATTACTTTCTAAGTATTGTGTGTGCGGAAATATGGTGGATTTAGTGAGTGCTCTTATATAGAAAACCTTAAAGGTTAGCCAAATTGATTAAAGCAGATTGATTATTGATGCAGACAATATGATAGTGCAGAGAGTTAGAATAATAAACAACTGAAAGTAAAAATGCAGAAGGATAAATGACACAGTTGTTTAATGTGGTTCGGAAAATCCCTACATCCACGATCTGATCAAAACTAGATCAGATTATCCACTACTAGGATACTCTTCTTCTTTATACTCGTGGAGAACGAGTCATAAGTATCAATCAAAGCTAGAAGGATACTTATGCACGAAGTAAGGGTCGTGTCCCTTTACAACAGATTACCTCTACGTTACCACTAGAAAACTACTAGCTAGCAGGATGTAGAATCACAGGTTGTTTGAAGCTCTTAGTCTGGTTCATAGATTGATTTCTTGAAAACAGATTGTCGATGTAGCGCATGTCACTGTATCCAGACCTTGAACTTCAGATATATAGGCTTTGAATTTAAAATTCTAGCCGTTGTTGATTGGCGTGAGATTGATTGTAGATTGCCAATCAATAATATCCATCATATTTGTTCTTTCCTTGTAGAAACGTTGACTCAATCCTCTAAGTATGGAAAGCAGATCGCTAACTGTTACTTTCCTTCCTTGTGTCAATCGCGGATTCTCTTTCCAAACCCTATTGGATGGATTTCAATTTTGACGTGGCAAGAGGATATGATGTGTAGCATGATGTCATCTGGTGGTTTGATGACTCTATCGATTTGGTGACACGCTGTGATCATCGATCTGGTCGGTAATCTGGTTGCTGTCTGTTACAGCAGATCAAATTCTTCTTGGCGAAAAATCTTGGCCTTCATCCTATACTATTTATAGAAATGACTTCTATAGGAATAATGCTAAGTCATCTCCTAATCTGTTCTCTATCAGAATTCACTTTATACGTAGTGATCTGTTAACACGTAGAATATTTTAACTCTAAAAAGGACTAAGTGTGTTTCGAGAGATCATCCTCAAAACTGAAATACTTTAGGGTTCCCAACAAAAGTTTAGGGTTTAGTTTGTGGTTTAGAGTTTAATTAAAGGTTTAGGGTTTAGGGTGGGTTATAATTTCAGGTTTAGTTTATGGATTTGAGTTTAGTTTGGGGTTTAAGATTTACTTTAGGGTTTATTGTTATGGTTTGGTGTTAAGTTAAGGATTTAGAATTTAAGGTTTAAAGTGTAGTTTAGGATTTAAGGTTTAGTTTAGGATTCAGGATTTAGAGTTTATGGTTTAAAAATTAAGGTTTAGGATTTAGTGTATATGGTATAGTTTAGGATTAAGGGTAAAGGTTTAGTTTGTGGTTTATGCTTTAGTTTAGGATTTAGGGGTTTAGTTTAACATTTTAAATTTAAGGTTCAGCGTGTAGTTTAAGATTTATGGTTAAAATTTGGTTTTTATTATTTAGAATTTGGGGTTTAGGGTTTAGAGTTTTTGTTTTGGGTTTAGTGTTTAGTTTAAGTATTAGTGTTTAGGGTTTAGAATTTATGGTTTAGGGTTTAGTGTATATGGTATAGCTTTGGGATAAGGGTTTAGGTTTAGTTTGGGGTTTAGGGTTTAGTTTAGGTTTTAAGGTTTAGTTTAAAATTTTAAATTTAAGGTTTAGGGTTTGGGGTTTAGTTTTGGGTTTATAATTTAATAAAAGGTTTAAGATTTAGGGTTATGATTTAAGGTTTAGTTTATGGTTTAGGGTTTAGTTTATGGTTTAGGATTTAAGCTTTAAGGTTTAGGGTTTAGTTTAGGATTTAGGGTTTAGTTTAGAATAACGTTTATAGTTTAAGGTTTAGGATTTAGTTTAGCCTTTATGGTTATTTTTGGGGTTAAGGATTTAAAATTTAGGGTTTAAATTTGTTTTAGGATTTACTATTGAGTTTATGATTTAGGATTTACGGTTTAGAGTTTAGAATTTATAGTTTTAGGTTTAGTGTATATGGTATAGTTTAGAGTTAAAGGTTTATATTTAGTGTGGGGTTTAAAGTTTAGTTTAGAATTTTAAATTTAAGGTTTAGGGTTTAGTGTAGGATTTAGGGTTAGGATTTGGGGTTTACGGTTTAGAATTTAGGGTTTAGGTTTTAGGATTTAGGGTTTAGAGTTTTGGTGTAGGTTTTATATTAAGTTTTTAGTGTATATGGTATAGTTTGGGGTTTAGGTTTTAGTTTAGGGTTTAAGGTTTTGGGTTTAGGGTTTAGGTTTAGTTCGAGGTTTAGGATTTAGTTTAGGATTTAAGATTTAGAGTTTAGAATTTTTGGTTTAGGGTTTGGATTATGGTTTAAGACTTATGGTTTAGTTTAGGATTTAGGGTTTAGAATTTATAGTTTAGGGTATATGGTATAATTTAGTGTTAAGGGTTTTGGTTTTGTTTGGGCTTTAAGGGTTAGTTTAGAATTTTAAATTTAAAGTTTAAGGTTTAGTTTTGGATTTAGAGTTTAGGGTTTAGTTCTGGATTTAGGGTTTATGATTTGGGGTTTAGCGTTCAGGATTAAGGGTATAGAATTTAAGATTTAGGGTTTAGAGTTTTGGTTTAGAATTTAGTGTTTAGTTTAAGTTTTAGGGTTAAGGGTTTAGTTCATTGTTTATGGTTTAAGATTTAGGGTTTAGTTTAAGGTTTAAAGTTTTGGTGTAGGGTTTAGGGTTTACTATAGGTATTAGGGTTTAGTTCAAGGTTGGGTCTAGGAATTAGGGTTTAGTTTAGGGTTTATGGTTAATATGGTGTTTAAAGTTTAATTAATGGTTTAAGGTTTATGATTATGATTTAAGGTTTAGTTTATGATTTAGGGTTTAGTTTAAAGTTTCGGGTTTAAGGTTTTAGGGTTTAGATTTTTAAGGTTTAGGGTTATGGTTTGGGGTTTAGTGTAGGATATTGGATTTAAAGTTTAGTTTAGGGTTTAAGGGTTTTAGGATTTAGGGTTCAGAATATAGTTTACGGTTTTGTATATATTGTTTAGGATTTAGGGTATAGAATTTATGGTTTAGGGTTTAGGGTATATGGTATAGTTTAGGGTTAAGGTTTAGTTTAGGATTTAGGGTATAAGGTTTTTTGTTTACTTTAGGTTGAGTTTGGGGTTTAAGGTTTAGTTTAGGATTTAGGGTTAATTTAAAATTTTATATTTAAAGTTTAGGGTTTAGATTAGGATTTATTGTTAAGATTTGAGGTTTAGGGTTTAGAATTTAGAGTTTAGGATTTAGGATTATGATTTAAGGTTTAATTTATGATTTTAAAGTTTAGTTTAAGGTTTAGGGTTTATGGTTTTGGGGTTTAAGGTTATGGTTTATGGTTTAGTTTAGTGTAAGATTTAGGATTTAAGGTTTAGTTTGGGGTTTAGGGTTTTAGGATTTAAGGTTTAGATTATGGTTTAGGATTTAAGGTTTAGTTTAGGATTTAGGATATTAGGTTTAGAATTTATGTTTTATGGTATAGGTTATATAGTATAGTTTAGGTTTAAGGGTTTTGGTTTAGTTTGGGGTTTAAGGTTTAGTTTAGGCTTTAGGGTATAGTTTATAATTTTAAATTTATGGTTTTGTGTTTAGTTTAGGTAAAGGGTTAGAATTTTGGGTTTAGGGTTTAAAATTTACGGTTTAGGATTTAGGATTTAGGGTTTAGAGTTTTGGTTTTGGGTTTATTGGTTAGTTTATGTTTTAGTGTTTAGGGTTTAGGATTTAGGGTTTAGTTTAGGGTTTAATTTGTGGTTTAGAGTTCCAGTATAGGGTTTAGGGTTTAGTTTAGGTTTTAGGGTTTAGGGTTTAGGATTTAGGGCTTAGATTAGGGCTTATGGTTATTTTTGGGGTTTAGAGTTTAATTAAAAGTTTAGGGTTTAGGGTTTAGGATTTTGATTTAATTAAGGTTTTATTTAGGGTTTAGGGTTTAGTGTTAGTTTGTAGTTTGGAGTTTAGTTTATGGTTTAGGGTGAAGATTAAAATTTTATATTTATGGTTTAGGGATTTAGGGATAGGATTTGGGGTTTAGGGTTTATGGTTTAAATGTTTTTTTTAGGGTTTAGTGCTTAGTTTAAGATTTAGTGTGCAGGGTTTTGGGATTTAGGGTTTAGTTTAGGGTTTAGGTTTATGGTTTATGGTTTTAGTGTATGATTTAGGGTTTAGTTTAGGGGTCAGGGTTTTAGTATTTAGGGTTTTTATTATAATTTAAGGTTTAAGATTTATGGTTTTGAATTTAATTAGGGTTAGTTTATTTTTTATGATTTAGGGTTTAGAATTTATGGTTTAGGGTTTTGGGTATATGGTATATTTAGGGTTAAGGTTAAAAATTTTAAATTTCAGGTTTAAGGTTTGGTTTAGGATTTAGAGTTATTATTTGGGGTTTAAAGTTTATAATTTAGTGTTTTAGGTTTATGATTTAGGTTTAAGTGTTTAGGGTTTAAGGTTTAGGATTTAAGGTTTAAGATTTATGGTTTTGAATTTAGGGTTAGTTTAGGATTTATGATTTTGGGTTTAGAATTTATGGTTTAGGGTTTTAGGGTATATGGTATAGTTTAGGGTTAAGGGTTCAGGTTTAGTGTCGGGTTTAGGGTTTAGTTAAAAATTTTAAATTTAAGGTTTAGGGTTTGGTTTAGAATTTAGGGTTATTATTTGGGGTTTAAGGTTTAGAATTTAATTTAGAGTTTAGAGTTTAGTTTGGGGTTTGGGGATGAGATTTTCGTTTCAGCTTTAATATTTAGAATTTAGTTTATGGTTTAGTGTGTAGAGTTGCTGGTTTGTTGTTTTTTTTACGGTTTAGATTTACTTTAAGGTTTATGTTTTTGTTTACTGTTCAGGGTTTAGTTTAAGAATTAGGATTTAGGGTTTATGATTTAACTTAGGGATTTAGTGTTCAAGGATTAGGGTTTAGGGTTTAAAGTTTTGGGATTAGGTTTAGTTTAGAATTTAAGTTTTAGCTTAAGATTTAGGTTATGGTTTAGGATTTAGGGTTTAGTTTAGGAATTAGGATTTAGGATTTAGTTAAGTATTTAGGGTTTAGGCTTTAGGATTTACAGTTTAGGGTTTAGGTTTAGTAGTTAAGGTTTATGGTTTAGTTAAGTAGTTAAGGTTTATGGTTTAGTTTTTTTTTTTTTT
>JAPKLX010000735.1:3480-47290 GCA_026898415.1 Leonotis leonurus
AAACATATAAATAATGATTTCCACAATCATCAAAAAGGTTCCCAACACAAAGAGAATAAAAAAAAATAAAAGAAAATCGAAGAGTTGAAAAGATTTCCTCCCTTTTTAGATTTTTCCCGCTTCAGGATTTGTTTTGCCGCCTTTCCTTGCGTGAGATGTACGCTCTAAATCCTAGGGTTTATATGCGAGCGTGTCCGTATCTCTTACTTTTGGCAACTTTCCTTTTTCCTGTTTCTTGCAGGGATTTCCTCGATCCCAGTTCCCAAGGTTGTGCTAATCATCACAAAGATGAGAGATTTGTAGTAAATCAAGGACAAAAATATCTTTTACAGTCTGTAACCTAGGAAGATGACGTCATTTATCTCGACGCTTCAATTTCCTTAAAAGTTCCCCCTTGACTTAGCATTTAAGAAATAATTTTCACTTGGCTTTCTCGTGAATTTATAGAGAAAATTATGCCACGTGTACTTTATTTCAACTGTGCTTTCTGGTAACTATCTGGTAGCCTTCTGGTATTGGCTATCTGGTAGCCTTCTGGTTTTAGCTAACTGGTACCCTTCTGGTTTGGCTTTCTGGTACCCTTCTGGTTTTGCTATCTTGTAGTCTTCTGGTCATGTTCATCCAGACTGAGTAGTCCAAGTTTTCCACATAGCATCTTAAATCTTTCATCTGGTAATGCTTTAGTTAAGATGTCAGCACGTTGGATGTCTGTATGAATCTTCTCAATCTTGATGTGTTTTCTCTCTACATGATCTCTAATAAAATGATGTCTCACATCGACATGTTTGCATCTTGTGTGGAGTACTGGATTCTGTGTTATAGCTATGGCACTTGAGCTGTCACAGAATATAGGTATCTCCTTTACATCAATCTCATAATCTCTTAATTGCTGTTTCAACCAGAGTATCTGTGCACAACAGCTTCCAGCAGCCATATATTCTGCTTCTGTGGTTGATGTAGCAACAGATGTCTGTTTCTTTGAAAACCAAGATATCAACTTGTTTCCAAGAAATTGACACGTTCCAGAGGTTGACTTTCTGTCCAGTTTGCATCCTGCATAATCTGAATCAGAGTAACCTGTAAGCTCAAAATTATCATCTTGTGGATACCAGAGACCAATATTGGCTGTGCCTTTAAGATATCTAAGTATCTTTTTGGCAGCTTCCATGTGTGATTCTTTAGGATTGGCTTGATATCTGGCGCAAACTCCAACGGCATATGTGATATCTGGACGGCTTGCTGTAAGGTATAGCAGAGAGCCAATAATTCCTCTATATTGAGTAATATTTGCTGGTTTTCCTTCTGGGTCTGGATCTATCTTTCCATTTGATTGCATTGGAATTTTTACTGTTCTGCTATCCTTCATTCCAAACTTGACTAGCAGATCGTTGATGTACTTTGCTTGATTAACAAAGATACCATCTGGTAATTGTTTTACCTGCAGTCCTAAAAAGAAATTCATCTCACCCATCATGGACATCTGGTATTTGTTCTTCATTAGTTCTGCAAATTTGTCACACAGGTAGGGAGATTGTGATCCAAAGATTATGTCATCGACATATATCTGGACCAGCAGGATATGTTCTTTGACTTTGATGATAAACAGTGTCTTGTCAACAGAACCTCTTCTGAAGCCTGATTCCAGTAGGAATGTTGATAATGTTTCATACCATGCTCTGGGTGCCTGTTTCAATCCATAGACAGCCTTGGCTAATCTGTATACTCTCTGGTCAGGATTTTCTTCTTCAAATCCAGGTGGTTGCTCAACATACACTTCTTCTTCGAGTATGCCATTAAGGAATGCACTTTTAACATCCATTTGGTATACTTTGAATCTCTTGTATGCAGCATATGCCAGAAATAGTCTGATTGCTTCCAATCTGGCCACAGGTGCAAAGGTTTCATCGAAATCGATACCCTCCTGTTGATTGTATCCCTTTGCAACAAGTCTAGCCTTATTTCTGACTACTTCTCCATTCTCATCTCGTTTGTTTTTAAATACCCATTTTACACCTATCACTCCTTGATGTTTTGGTCTGTCAACCATATACCAGACTTGGTTTCTTTTGAACTCGTTGAGTTCTTCTTGCATAGCTATGACCCAGTCTGCATCTCTAAGTGCTTCATAGGTGTCAGAGGGTTCAACACGTGACAGATAACAACTGAGAAGTGCACTTTCTCCATGCATTCTTCTAGTTCTTACTCTATCTGTTGGGTTCCCAACAATCTGTTCAGAAGGGTGATTTTCTTGAATCCATTTCCTTCTGCTAGACATCTCCTCTTCTGATGTCTCCTGTTCTGGTTCACTTGTTGGGTCTTCAAATTCTGGATGAGAAGTTTGGAATGGATTTTCATCTTCTGGTTCTTCTTGATTATTATTCCAACCATTTGTATTGCTTGATTCTTCTGGTTGATCTGGTTCTGGTTCATTCAGATTATTTTCACCTTCTGGCTGACTGCTTTCTGGTGTAGTTTGTTCTGTTCCCCCTTGCTGTGAGCTAGCTGCTTCAGCATTGTTTGGAACTTCAACTTCATATTCTTCTGATGTATTCCAGATTAGAATATCTTCTAACAGAATCCCTTTTTCTTTCTGATTCTTGTTCTGGATTCCTTTCTGGTTTATGTTCTGGACAAATTCTTGATCAATGTCTAGCTCTCTGTCACTAATAACGGATTCATCAAAAACAATATGAGGTGTTACTTCCACAATGTGAGTCCTCTTGTTAAAAACTCTATAAGCTTTGCTAACATCAGAATATCCTAAGAATATTCCTGGATCAGCTTTGCTATCAAAAGTTTTCAACTGAGATTTCCCATTATTGTGTATGTAACACAGACAGCCAAAAGAACGAAAATAATGAATCCTGGGTTTTCTGTTGTTCCATATCTCGTAGGGTGTCTTCCCATGTCTGATGGTGACAACTGATCTGTTCTGGGTGTAGCACGCTGTATATATGGCTTCTGCCCAAAACTTCTTTGGCAAACAGGTTGCATTGAGCATAGTACGTGCTGCTTCTTTTAATGATCTGTTTCTCCTCTCAACAACTCCATTTTGTTGAGGAGTTCTTGCAGCAGATGTCTGGTGAGTGATGCCCATCTGGTTGCAGTATTCCTCAACTTTCTGGTTTAGGAATTCTGTTCCACGATCTGTTCTGATTGTGGTAACAGAAACATCCTTTTTCTTGGTGATCTTGTTGAGAAAAGATGGCAGCTTCTCCAGAGTCTCTTTCTTCTTATACAAGAATATTACCCAAGTAAATCTTGAATAATCATCAATGATGACTAGAGTATATTTCCTGCCATTTATGCTTAAAGGTTTAACTGGACCAAATAAGTCTAAATGCAGTAACTCTAATATTCTGGTCGAGCTCTGGACAGATTTGCTTGAAAAAGATGATCTGGTCTGCTTTCCAGCTTGACATGCTTCACATATGTGATTTTTGTCATAGGTTTGTTCTGGCAGACCCTCAACTAGTTTCTCTCGTGCAATCTTGTTGATTGTTTTGAAGTTGAGATGACTTAATCTCTTATGCCATAACCAACTTGTTTCTGACACTGTCTTAGTGACCAGACAGGTCTCTATCTGGTTGTTCCATTGCACAATATATAGCCTATCCTGCAGTATCCCGGTAAGGAGTATCTCATCTCCTTCCTTGTTCTTCACCAGACAGTTGTTAGTGTCAAAAATAATTTGATTACCATTGGTGCAGAACTGACTTACAGAGAATAAGTTATGGCTGAGACCTTCAACATATGAAACATTTGAGATGGTGGTCTTGCCAACTTTTATGTTACCATACCCTCTGGTGTATCCTTTAGAATTGCATCCAAAAGTAACTTGGGGTCCTGGTTTCTCAACGTAGTCTGTTAGTAGATTCTTGTCACAGGTCATGTACTTAGAACATCCACTATCAATTATCCAGATTGTTCCTTTTGCAGCTTTGCTTCTTCTTGCAGTCTTCTGGTCCTGCAATTAAAAAGACTTAGCTACCCTTTATTGTCTGGGTGCTTGGTTATTAGCAAAGATCCCTTTCTGAATCCAGAATAACTTTAGATTGGGAACAGCAATGTAACTAGTGATGATATTCCCATTTTCATCAACAGAGGACTTAGATTGAAGAACAGATGAGTAATATCTCTCTGATCCTTTGCTTTCTGTTTTCTTCTGTGATGTCCTGTTGACATTATTTCTGGTCTGTTGTTTGGATTCAGTATAGTAGCCAGGATGTCCTTTTGTTTGATGATATTGTCTGTTACCATCTTGCTTAATCATCATCTTCTGGGGAAGATCTTTCTTATTTTTCAAATTTATTACTTGATCTGGTATCTGTCTTCTTTCTGGTACGAATTTCATTGGACCTGCTGCTTTTTCTGTGTGACCTGGATATCCTAATCCAGAAGTTCCCTTTTGCTGCATGTTAATTAGCAGTTTAGCACGTTCATCACTCTTGTAGATCATTTCTTTTCCTTTCTTGATCTTCTCTTCAGCAATGTTATTCCTATTTATAAGATCTTTGACTTTTGAGTTCAAGGAATGTATCTCACTGTCTTTGCTCTTGATCTGTTCTTTCAGAACATTGATGTTAGCAACAAACTTAGTGTTTGCTTTACTCAATATGTCATTTTCTTCAACAACCTCTCTGAAAAGTCTCTTGATACTTGAGTAACTCTTGAACATCTCATTAACTTCATCCCAAGAATATTCATCTTGATCTTCTGTTTCCTGTTCCAGATCAGTATTATTTGAAGAGTTAGAGTTGCAGGAATTTACCTCTACATCATCTAGACCGTTGTCTAGTCCTGCAAAGCATTCATCCCAGTCTTCTTCTTCTTTAGCAAAGAATGCTTCATCATCTTCTGTTGAACTATCAGATAGATGGCTTGAGCTGGAATCATCTTCTTCCTTTTCTTCTGCTATCATAGCTTTACGTTGAGCTTTTAGCTTTCTGTCCCTTTTAGCTCGTAGTTCTTCTCTCTGACTTTTGGATAGGTCAGGACAATCTGTCTTGAAGTGTCCTGTTCTTCCACAACCATAGCAAGTATAGTCAGTAGGATTAGTGATTTTACCATTACCTCTTCTTTCTGTTTTGTCATCAGATTGTTCTGCTTCTTTGTTCTTCTGGTATCTACTCTTGTTGTCTTTGTAGAACCTTCGATATTTTCTTGATCTGACTTCCATCTTGTCCATTCTCTTAGCAATCAATGAGAATTCTTTCAGTAACTTATCATATCCTCCTTCTTCTGATGCAGTAGATGAAGTTGATTCATCTGTTTTGCACTTCGCTTTGAAGGCAGTCTCTTTCTCCTTCTTAGTGCTAGTTTCATTCTTCTTGCTGGAGGAATGATCTGTTCCATGTATCCTTCTGATATCACATTCATGGACAGCTAAATGATCAAATAGTGCTTCTACAGACAGATCATTGAAATCAGCACGTAGAGGTTGCATAGCTGAATAGATTTCCCAGCTTGGTGGTAAAGCTCTAAGAATCTTGAGGTTCTTCTCTCTCTGTGTGTACTTATCCTTTTTGAAGGCAGACACTTCAAGTAATACTTCAGTGAACCTGTTCTTCATTTGTTCAATGGTTTCTCCAGGCTTCATTTTGAATTCATCGAACTTATTACATGCTAGGGATAGCTTGTTCTCGATCATAGCTTCAGATCCTAGGCTGAGATCTCTTAGTGCTTCCCACATTTCTTTGGCTGTATCAAGATCTTGGATCTTGGCCAGATGAACTCCTTTCACAGTACTGGAGATAACTCCTTTAGCAAAATCATCAAGATTTGCTTCTCTTCTTTCTTCAGAAGTATACTTTCTGGGGTCTTTCAGTACAGATTCTTTGACTACTCCTGTTTCTGTAATTCGAGTAGTTTCTTCTGTAATAGCCAAGGGTCCTTCTTCTATCACCTTCCACATCAAGCAATGATGAGCTTTGAGACACATCTTGATTCTGAAACTCCATTCTCTGTAACCTTGAATGGAAAATTCTTCGCAAGCCCTGATAACAGAAGACTCCATAACAGATAAAATGCAGATGATGAAAAGATTTTCTAGATCTATTCAAGTTGACCACGCAGGTATTAACCTTGTGAAACAAAACAATGGTCGTATGAACCACTGCTCTGATACCACTTGTTGGTCCCGAAAGAGCAAGGTTTGGTGTATGGGGGGGGGGAATACACCAAATGCAAACTTTTCAGTTTACTTGACTAAATTAATCAGAGAGATGTAAGCTTTCTGATTTACAGATTGCTCAAAGTGATAGAACAGATTGATTTTCAATCAATTAGACTCTATCCAGATAAATTCTCTCAAGTGAGATATACAAAGCAGAAAGCAAGTGTGAACTTGTTTTCAAACTAAGTATTGTGTGCGGAATAATGGTGGACTTTAGTCGGTGCTCTTGTTATGAAAATCTTTTGAAGACTTAATCGAATATTTAGGAAGTTGATTAAGAATGCAGATTTGAATGAGTATGATAGATGCAGAATAAAAACAACTGAATATCAAATGCAGAATTTAAATAACACAGTTATTTTTACGTGGTTCGGGAAACCCCCTACGTCCACGGTCTAGTCCAAACTGGATTAGATATCCACTACTAGGATACTCTTCTTATTTAACCTCGCTGAGAACGAGCCACAAGTTCCAAGTACAAACTGATTTGAAACTTATGCACGAATAAGGGTCGTGTCCCTTTACAACTTACAGAAAACTACTGTAAACAGAGGCTATCTTCACGTTAATCCACTAGAAAACTACTAGCTAGTAAAGATCTCCTTCTCTCGATAAGACAGATTTGAATCGAGGTGGTTTGGTGTGATTATGATCACGAACAGGTTGAAGTTTAAGTCTGATTTAGAGATAGAGTGCTTGAAAGTGTTTCTGCTGTATAGCGCTTGTGCGTGTTCTTCTGTATGTTCAGACTTTTTATCTTCAAACATATATAGGCTCTGAATTTGAAATTCTAGCCGTTTGTTGATTGGCTTGATTTGATTTGTTAATTGCCAATCAATCGTATCTCTTATTTCCTTGTAGATTTGTTGAATGAATCTTTTATGAATGGTAAGCAGATCATCTGTGATTGCTTTCCTTCTTCATATCAATCAATGATTCAGTTTCTATTTCTTCGATGGAGAGTCTTTAATGCTTTATTGACAGATTTGGTTCTGCTCTTTCTGGTTGGCTTCTACCCTTCTGGTTGTACCCTTTCTGGTCTAGTGACTTTGAGATGCTTTTCTGGTTGAGCATACGTTAACCATTTTCTGGTTGAACTACTTTCTGGTAGAAAAGACTTTCTGGTAGGAGTACTTTCTGTTAGAATACTTTTTGGTAGAGTACCTTCTGGTAGAAATACTTTCTGTTCGAAGCATCTTCCATCTTTTAACTTTCTGTCAAAGTTAACTAGCTTCATTTTGAGACTCTCTGATTTAGCATTCTGTCTTGAGACTTGCTGGTTTGAGATTCTCTGGTTTGTGACTCTCTGTCTTGAGACTTGCTGGTTTAGGCGTTATGTCTCTGACTTAGCCTTCTGCTCTAGCTTTCTGTTCCAGCCTTCTGCTCCAGACTTGCTGGTTTGACTTTCTGTCAAAGACAAATTCCATCTTTCTGGTTGAATTAGCTTCGACCATCTGGTTTACTGAAATCAGAAATAAGATGTACAGAACATGTATAGTTCCAAGTGTGTTTTGTAAGAGCATCATCAAAACTTAATAAAATTTTATGGGGTTCCCAACAGTTTTAGTGTTAATGATGGTTCTTCGAAACACACTTAGCTAGTTTAGAGCTTAATCTGTTCTTCATGTAAAACCAGATCACTAGCGATAAGGTGAATTCTGCTATTGTACAGATTAGGAGATGACTTAAAGTGTAAAGGAATTATTCCTATAGAAGTCAATCTCAACTTAGAATAGGATGAATTCAAGGTTTTATGCCAAAGAAGAATCGATCTGCTGTAACAGACAGCGACCAGATCGATACCTACAGCGAGGAACCAGAACGATTGAGTCATCAATCCATCAGCTGACATCATCCTACACATCATATACACTTGCCACGTCAAAGACCAAAGTCCATCCAACTGGGATTGGAAAGAAGATCTTCGGTTAACATATATAAGGAAAGAGACCGTTAGCAATCTGCTTTCCATAAATCAAAGATTGAGTCAACCTTTCCTATATGGCAAGAACAGATATGATGGAAACCATTGATTGGCAATATACCATCTATCTCACGCCAATCAACAACGGCTAGAATTTCAAATTCAATGCCTATATAGTTGAAGTCAAAATCTGGAAACATAGAGAACACACACGTGAGCTATACTGCTGTTATACTTTCAAGCAATCTGCATTCCAGACTTAGAGCTTCAAAACTCTGTGATTCAACATCACACCAACCACCTCGATTCAAGTCTGTCTTATCGAGAGAAAGGAGATCACCCTGCTAGCTAGTAGTTTTCTAGTGGTAACGTAGAGGTAATCTGTTGTAAAGGGACACGACCCTTCATTCGTGCATAAGTATCATTCTAGTTGTGATTGATACTTGTGACTCGTTCTCTACGAGTATAGAGAAGCAGAGTATCCTAGTAGTGGATAATCTAGTCTAGTTTTGACCAGATCGTGGACGTAGGGATTTCCCGAACCACGTTAAACAACTGTGTGCTTTTATATTCCTGCATTTTAATTTCAGTTGTTTATTATTCTAACTCTCTGCACAATCATCCATCTGCATCTCAATCAATCTCCTTAATCAATCGGTTAATACTTAAGGTTTTCTAAACAAGAGCAATCATTTTTCCACCATTATTCCGCACTCACTCTACACTCAGAAAGTAATAAGATCACTCTTATTATCAACTAAGTGTTTTCACTAAGAGAGTAATCTGTTTGGACTAAACCAGCTATTGATCTGCATATCGATCTGTTTAGTCACTGCCGAGCAATTTCTCATATTGAATAGCTTAACCTCTCTTATAAATAGTCAAGTAAAACTGAAAAGTTAGTATTTGGTGTATTCCCCCCCATACACCAAACCTTGCTCTTTCGGGACCAACAAATGCCTATATATATTTGGAGCCATGGTCTGGAGAAAGTACAACACGCACACGAGCTATATTGACAACATACTCTCAAGCATTCTCTGAACCAGACTAAGAGCTTCAAACAAACTGTGATACTACATCACACCAACCCCACCTCGATTCAAGTCTGTCTTATCGAGAGAAAGGAGATCACCCTGCTAGCTAGTAGTTTTCTAGTGGTAACGTAGAGGTAATCTGTTGTAAAGGGACACGATCCTTATTTCGTGCATAAGAATCTCTCTAGCATTGATTTATACTTGTGACTCGTTCTCCACGAGTATAAACAAGCAGAGTATCCTAGTAGTGGATAATCTGGTCCAGTTTTGACCAGATCGTGGACGTAGGGATTTCCCGAACCACGTTAAACAACTGTGTTCTTTATATTTCTGCATATTTACCTTCAGTTGTTTATTATTCTAACTATCTGCACTATCATATAATCTGCATCTAAATCAATCTGCTTAAATAACCTGACTAATCCTTAAGGTTTTCTAAACAAGAGCATTCATTAAATCCACCATATTTTCGCACACACAATACTTAGAAAATAATAAGTTCACTCTTATTATTGTCTAAGTGTTTACACTAAGAGATTAATCTGTTTGGACTAATCCTATATCGATCTGTTAATCAATCTGGTTAGTCATCTGCCGAGCAATTTCTCATTTAAGAATAGTTTGAACTCTCTTATAAATAACCAAGTAAACTGAAAAGTTTGTATTTGGTGTATTCCCCCCCCCCCCCTCCCCATACACCAAACCTTGCTCTTTCGGGACCAACAATATACCAAATCTTTTATTTTTGATGATTAAGTACAGAGTTTGGGAACCGTGATCGAGGAGATTTCTACTATATCAAGAAAAAGGAGGAAAAGTGAAGGGTAAAATAGACACGCGCCAAAGTGCAACCGTATGATCAAAGAGCGTGTATCAGACGCAGAGAATAGGGCATACTAAACTATAAGTCTATAACTCAGGAAAGCAGGAAAAGCTGAAAAAGGGAAGAATATCAATTAAAATATTACTCTTTTTATCACTCATCTATATATATTTTAAGGCGGTTCCACTATCACCTACACTCTTCTTCTTCTTAGCAAGTTTCTTTTTTCACCATTCCTAAATCTCTCGAACCTTACTCTCAAAATGGCTCCCAAATCAACCCTATTTCTCTAGCAAGTCAAATTTTTGAATCAATACATTCATCAAGATTTATATGCCGTTCTTGACACCTACGGCTTTCACAAACCGGACAAGGCTTTCGCCCTTGTTAGACGATGCAAAGGTTTCCCTTTTATAAGTTTTTTTCTCTCTTAAAACCATCTCTGTATGTTCTTAAAATGTTCTAAAATCTCTTAAAACTGTGTTGGAAATCAGTCATTTCATTAGCATACATATGTGAACAAATATTGAACCGTGAAATTTGTTATTCTATATTTCTTAAACTATTGAACACTCATAGTTCATTGATGGAAGAATGGTGTTCACCTATATCTCGTTTAAACTGTTGTAGGATTTTATAATATTATCACCACACACCCTCTCCAATTCCTGCCCAAGGAAGTGACAACTTTCTATCTCTCATGGCAAGGAGAGAGAGGTGGAAATGAAGCTACCATTCGAGTAAGCAAGGGCAGCACTATCAGCAATACAACATACAACATGCTGAATATTATAGATGAAGTCTACAAACTGAGGGATGAAGGTCTCAGCCTTGGAGATATCACTGACGAGCAACTACAAGAGGCAATAGAGATAGTGATGGTAGTACCCATTCACTATATGAACAGAATGTTCAACAGGGGTCTGCTTGCGGCTGAATTCAAGATCCTGTTCGAATTCGTTCAGAGAATTTTTATGAATCACAACGGCTCCTACGACCAAGTCACTCCCGAAAAGTTCAAAATCTTTGCTGCTGTTGTCTTGAATCTGCCAGTAAACTGGAGCAGGATCCTTTTTGACCTATTGGCAAAGGAGGCCAAGATGATTACTTTTGTCAAAGGATCAAGTCCAGGCATTGAGGTCAGGAGAAGTCTGCGACACTCCACCAAGATCAGCTACATGCTGGAAACCTTCTTCAAACAACACAAGTGGGATACTATGATTGAATTCAACGACATATTGCGATTCCCAAAGGACCAACATCAGATCGAGATGTCTATGGGAATCATAGCTAACCTAATATCCAAGGTCACTGATCCAGTACACGTTAATGCTCTAATGGAGATGGGAAGCTCGAATCCAATCTGGATTCCACCATCTGCCCCTGCAGAAAAATCCACCAAGACAAGAGTTACAAAAGAAAAACCAGTTGAAAGGACCCATTCCAAGAGAGTAACCAGGAGAGCCAGCTCAGTAGACACTGACGTTTCCACAGCAGCTCAACAGCCAAAACACAAGAGGAGAAAACTACAGAAACTCTCAGAACAAGAGGCAGAGGTCTCGGTTCAAGAACCAGTCCCTACAGAAATACCCATCCCTCAACAGAAGGTAGAGGTTGAGGATGATATTTTGATCAGTGGTGCACCAGAGGAAGTGGCTCCAATCTCCTCTTTTAATCCCACTCAAGACAAAGACTACTCACCAGCTCATACTGCCAGCCCATCATCTGCCGAACAACTAGAGCAGATTGATGAAGAGGAAGAAGGTGAAGATGAATCCTATGACGAGGATGTGGAGAAGAAAAAGGCAGAAACAGTAGTGAAACTACTAGAAGCTGAAACAGATCACTCAGTGCTAAAATCATTCCCAGGCATTCAGCTCACACCAGAGAGCTATGACGCAGCTAAGAGAATAAAGCTGCTGCTCCTTATCAAGGACAAAGAATTTTATGTCCTTGATGCTTTACTCAAAATCAGATCAATTGACATGCTCAAAGTAGAGGAAGCCACATTTTTGAACATCTTTGAAGTCTCCTCTGTTGCAGAGTTGAGAGAAACCTATCTTCAGAGTATTCTGGGTATTACTAAACATGAAGCTAAGAAGCTACAGATTGATCTAAGGCTAATGTATGAGAAAGCAAGACTGTTGCACTTTTATGACAGTGTGGTCGATGAGGAAGAAGAACTAGCTGAAGCTCACCAACAGGGTGTAGCAATACCAGAAACAGAACCAACTCAGCAACAAGCTGAGGCTGCTGAACTGACACCTGCACGAGTTGAGGAGGAACCAGCTCAGAAGAGCAACATCCAGATTGAATTGGTTGACTACACCAGAGAAGCAGATCAACCAGCTGGACAGAGGGTGGGGGGTAAACTCACAGATGACATATACACCCCATCTGTCGCAGCAACCATGGAGGATTTTGTTGAGACTACAAACCTGGAGGATATATTGATGACTTAGCATCAAGGTCGACAAGTTCATGTATGACACTCTCTAAACAGTCCAAGACCAGGCCACCAGAATTCTCACAGAATTCAACAACAGCATCAAAACTCACGTGGACCAAGTGGACTCAGACTTGAGAAGAGTATGCAGAATGAAGCTAGAGGAGCTGAGTAAGAAAATGGATGATGACAGAACAGCTGCTGAAGAAAGAAAAATACAGATCGATCAAAATCTGGCAACCATGGAGCTTAAAGTCCAGGAGATGTACAGGATAGTTACAGAGTTTGCAAAGAAGGAGAAAGACATGGTTCATGCCATAGTGAAAGACCAGACCGATGGAATCTCTGAAGAAGTGATCAAAGCTGCAAATATAGAAACCAGATCACAATTCAGAAAATTTGACGATGAAGGGAAGAGTTTTGTTGAAAGGAAACTAAGCGAACTGCGCTATCCCATGAAGACATTGATTGACTCATACTTCGATGAGATCGGGATCATCAAGGAAGAGCAAGAGACCTATGCTGCTAATCTGGCCACGACAAAATCCTCATTGGAGAAAAAGATTGATGAATCCAACATGAATACTACTTCTCTGCTCACACACAAGATGGATGCTGAAAAAGAGATGAAGAAAATGAAGGAGGAGATCACCTCCCTTAAGGCACTCATCAACATATACATTGATGATGTCGAAAAGGGGGAAGGATCTGGCAAGAAGAAAGCAGCTGCAGGAGGCAAAGGGGCTAGGAAAGAATCTGAGCAGCCATCTGCTAAGGGCAAGAAGCCAGCTGATGAGGGAGAGCAGACTACTCAAGAGCTGAAGCAAATATCCTCTCCACCTCTCTCCAGAAGCTCCGGCAGATCAACAAGTCAATCTCAGCCCACAAACAAGAAAAGGAAGAAGTCTGGATCCGGTTGGTTCTCCTCTGCACCAATCAAGACCAAGAAAATAAAAGAAGGAGAGACCAGCTGGGTGCCAGATAATCTGAAGGATGGATGGGAAGGGCTAAAATATGGCTTCATCATGTGCCGCTACTTCATCAAGGAACCAGCATATTGCGAGGGCACAGCGAATGAAGCATTCAATTTGTACTTAGATATGAATGATGCCAAGGACCTTGTGCAGGCAATTAGAGAAGCAGCTGCTGAAGCACATATCACTATAACTACCCCAGAACGCGAATTCAGAGAATGCCCTGACATTCCAGGCACAAAGATCCCTGACAAGACCTACTTGCTAAATTTCATTAATCAACTAGCAGAGAACAGGGGGTATAAGATTGATGCAGAGGACCCAGACTACATCAGGGTCAGAGAGGGAGTCTACGAGAGCGTGCAGCTGATATCTGATGAGACTAGAGCCAAGATGAAGAAGCAACAAGATGAAAGGAGGAAAAGCAGATAGATACCTATTCTTACATCTTTCACTATCTGTAATTCCTATTTTTGATAAACTGTAACTTATTTTGCTTCTTATCTATGAAGATCTTTTGGGTTTCTGATGACAAAAACTTATTGTCCAGAACATATACTACTGCTATTAATCGTTATAACCTAATAACGAAAACATAAATCATCTGGCTCTTAAACCAGATCACTCTTAAAACTTACAGGATGATATTGTAAAGTGAGGTTTCGACATCATCAAAAAGGGGGAAATTGTTGGGAACCCCGAAGCATTTTGGTTTTGATGATGACCTTTCGAAACTCACTTAGGTTTTATAGCTTTTATTGGTGCTAAATTGTTCTACGTGTTAACAGATCACTACGTATAAAGTGAATTCTGATAGAGAACAGATTAGGAGATGACTTAGCATGTAAAGGAATTATTCCTATAGAAGTCATTTCTATAACAGTATAGGATGAAGACCAAAATCTCTCACTAAGAAGAAGACGATCTGCCATCGACTAGATCACCGACCAGATCGATGTTCACAGCGAAGCACCAGATCGATAGAGTCATCAAACCACCAGATCACATCACCCTACTCATCATATCCTCCTGCCACGTCAATATTGATGTCCATCCAACAGGGTTTGGAAGAAGAATCCTTGATTCACACGAAGAAGGAAAGTAACCGTTAGCAAACTGCTTTCCATACTTAGAGAATTGAGTCAACGTTTCTACAAGGCAAGGACATATATGATGGATATCATTGATTGGAAATCTACAGTCAATCCCACCCCAATCAACAACGGCTAGAATTTAAAATTCAAAAGCCTATATATATTTGGAGTTCAGAGTCTGGAGAAGATAGACGCTACATCGAATAATCACATGCTAAGGCAATCAATCTCTGGACCAGACTAAGAGCTTCAAACAACTTGTGATTCTACATCACACCAACCCAGTCTCGATTCAAGTCTGTCTTATCGAGAGAGAGGAGATCACCATGCTAGCTAGTAGTTTTCTAGTGGTAACGTAGAGGTAATCTGTTGTAAAGGGACACGACCCTTACTTCGTGCATAAGTATCCTTCTAGCTTTGATTGATACTTGTGACTCGTTCTCAGCGAGTCTAAAGAAGAAGAGTATCCTAGTAGTGGATAATCTGATCTGGTTTTGATCAGACCGTGGACGTAGGGATTTCCCAAACCACGTTAAACAACTGTGTCATTTACCTTTCTGCATATTTATATCTAGTTGTTTATTTATTTATTCTAAACCTTGCACTTTCATCTAGACTACATCTCAATCAACCTGCTTTAAACGATCCGGTTAATCTTAAGTTTTTCAATATAAAGAGCACTAAGTCCACCATATTCCGCACACACACTTTGTACTTTGAAGATAATAAGATCACTCTTATTATTGTCTAAGTATTTACACTAGAGAGCAATCTGTTTGGATTGATCTGCAATCGATCTGTCGATCGATCTGGTCAGTCATCTGTCGAGCAATTTCTTATTTTAAGAATAGCTTGAACTCTCTAATAAATTGTCAAGTAAACTGAAAAGTTAGCATTTGGTGTATTCCCCCCCCCCCATACACCAAACCTGGCTCTTTCGGGACCAACACTGCGTAAATTCACAAGAGAGATCTTATCTGGACAGAGTGAACCTGGTTTGTCAACTCAAGCAATCTCCTTTCGAGAAAGCTTAATCTCTCCAGTTAATTGAATAAGTAAACTTAAAAGGTTTGTATTTGTATTTGGTTTATTCCCCCCCCCCACCCCACCCCCCATACACCAAACACCAAACCTTGCTCTTTCGGGACCAACAAGTGGTATCAGAGTAGTGGTTCGACCGACCATTGTATCTATTTCACAAGGTTAACACATGCGTGATCAACTTGAATAGATCTAGGAAAACCTATTTTCATTCACGAGCATATTATCTGTCACTATGGAATCTTCTGTTATTAGATATTGTGAGGAGTTCTCTATCCAATTATACAGAGAATGGATCATATTTTCATTCACGAGCATATTATCTGTCACTGTCTGATGTGGAAAGTGATAGAAGAAGGTCCACTGGCCATATATGAAGAAAAGACTTGTACTACTGAAACTGGAGTTGTAACTGAGCAAGTACTCAAAGATCTCAGAAAGTGGGATACATCTAAAGAAATGTGGGAATCATTCTAGCACAGTCAAAGGAGTTCATCTAGCAAAAATTCAAGATTTGGATACAACTAAAGAAAATATGGGAAGCACTGCGAGAACTCAGCCTTGGATCAGAAACAATGATCGAAAACAAGCTTTCGATGTCCTGCAACAAATTTGATGAATTCAAGATTCTATCTGGAGAACCCATTGATCAAATGAAGACAAGGTTCATTGAAATCTTACTGGAGGTATCTGCTTTCAAGAAAGATAAATATACCCAGAGAGAGAAGAATCTCAAAGTCATCAGAGCACTACCACCTAGCTGGGAAATCTACGCAGCCATGCAACCACTAAGAGCGGACTTCAACATTCTTACTACTGAAGCCTTGTTTGATCATCTAGTTGGTCATGAGTGTGATATGAAGAGAATTCATGGATCAGATCACTCATCAAGAAAGAAAGGAGAAAGCAGCTTCAAGAAAGAAAATGAGGTAGCTTTCAAAGGTAAGATCATAGCAGAGGAACCAATTGCACCTGCTGTAGAGGAAGAAAGTACAAGTGACAAACTGCTTAAGAAATTTGCCATGATTGCAAAGATATTAGAGAAATTGGAGACTAGTTCGAGAAAGTATCGAAGGTTCTACAATGAGAACAAGAAAATTAGATACCAGAAGAGTAGAGACCAAGATCGATCTGAGAGTAAATCTGAGGTAAAAACTTCCAATAAATCTGCTAATTCTACTGACTGTACATGTTATGGTAGTGGCAGAACAGGTCACTTCAAGACAGATTGTCCCGACCTATCCAAAAGTCAGAGAGAGGAATTAAGAGCAAAAAGAGATCGCAAACTCAAAGCTCAACGAAGAGTTATGCTAGCTGAAGAAGAGTCAAGCTCAAGTCAGTTTTCAGATAGGTCCTCTGAGAACAATGAGGCATTCTTCGCACAAGATCAAGAAGAAGATTTGGATGAATGCTACATGGGAATTGACAATGGCCTTGAACAGAACGAGGTAAATTCACATGTTTCTATGTCATCTAACAAACCTATATATGATTCTTGTGATGAAGATGAAGCTGAAGTTTCTTGGGAAGAGATCAATGAAATGCTTAAGAATTACAAGAATTTAAAGAAGTTATTCCAAGATGTCATCAAGGAGAATGACAAGCTGAATGAGTCAATGAAGATAATAAGTGAAGCCAACACAAAGTTCTCTACCAAAGTGAATGATTCCAAGAACATATTAAAGCAAAAGATGAGGAGGTCTACTCACTCAACTTAAAGGTCAAGGATTTGATAGCTAGAAAAGAAGTAGTTGAGGAGAAACTGTAAAAGACAAGAGAGAACATGAGCAAAATCAACAAGAGCAGCGAACGAGTTAACATGATCATGGAAATGTAGAATAAAGCCAGATTGAAGAGTGGATTAGGTTATACTGGAGAATCAAGTTCAACAAATTTTGTAGTTGAGAGACAAAAGAAACCAGATCAAGTTGTCAATCTGCAAAATGGGAAAGATCAAACCACAGAACAATCGATATTATCAGGTCAAAGGCAAACCTGCTCACTATGTGAAAACAGTTGGGAACCAAAAGCAGAAGGCTCCTACCAGAACACCCTCAGCCAAGAATAATAAGATCAACATGGACAACACAGAAATGAATCATCCATCTGTCTACAAAGTCATCTCGAAAACAGATGACTCAGGGAGACAGATCACATGTTATATTTGTGTTTCTAATACTAAACTGATTTAGGTTCCAAAAGGAACATTTTCTACTAACCAAGCACCCAATCATTGAAATGGGTTGCTTAGTCTACGAAATTGCAGGATGGAAGAACTTCAAGAAGGAGTAAAGTAGCAAGATGTTCAGTCTGGATAATTGATAGCAGATGCTCAAAGCATATGACGTGTGAAAAGAACCTGCTATCTGATTATGTTGAAAAACCAGTCCACAAAGGGGTGAGCAAAATTTGGTAAAAAACTAAAAACCAAACCGAATCGAGCTGAACCGATAAATTTGGTTCGGTTTTTTCCTTTTCGGTTCGGTTTCGGTTTTTATTTTATAAATTTTCAATTTTTTGGTTTTGTTTCGGTTTTTGTATCAAAAAAACCGAAATACCGAAAACCGAATCGAAACAAATTATATAATAATTATTTATTATTATTACTTATCTAATAATTATTTATGTAGTACTTAATCATTAAATATACAAATATATACTATTAAATATTAATTATTAAATATATTATTGCATTAATATTTTCAATTTCGGTTTTTTCAGTTTTTTTATCGAAACCAAATCGAAAATTTCGGTTCGGTTTTTTTATTGGTTCAAGGTCATTACGGTTTAGTTTCGGTTTTACATTTTTCGGTTCAATTTTTTATTTCAGTTTTCATTATTTTTTCGGTTCGGTTACTTAACCAAACCATACTCACCCCCAGGTCCACAGGTAACCTTTGGTTGTAACTCAAAATGTTATACCAGAGGATATGGTAATGTTAAGATTGGCAAGACCACTATTACTAATGTTTCTTATGTTGAGGGTCTTAGTCATAATTTGTTTTCTGTTGGTCAATTTTGTTCCAATGGTAATTAGATTATCTTTGATGATAACAATTGTTTTGTGAAGAATCAAGAAGGAGATGAAACTCTTCTTACCAGTAAATTGCAGGACAAGTTATATATTGTGCAATGGGCAAATCAGATCGAGACATGTTTAGTCACTAAATCAATCTCATAGACGAGCTAGTTATGGCACCAGCGACTTAGTCATCTGAATTTCAAGTCTATCAACAAGATTGCAAGAGAAAAGCTAGTCGAAGGATTACCAGATTAAGTATACGATAAAGATTACATTTGCAAAGCTTGCCAAGCTGGAAAGCAGACCAAATTATCTTTCTCCAGCAAAACAGCTCACTCATCATGCAGAATACTCGAACTTCTACATCTAGACTTATTTGGCCTCCTAACACCATTAAGTATTAACAGTAGAAAATATACTTTAGTTATAATTGATTATTATTACAGATTCACTTGGGTTATCTTTTTGTTTAAGAAAAATGAAATGTTGGAGAAACTACCTGATTTCTTCAATAAGATCACTCCACAAAAGGTGACCAACATCATGGCTATAAGAACAGATCGTGGCACATAGTTCCTAAATCAAAAGACCAAAGAATACTACAACCAGATGGGTATCACACACCAAACATCAGCCGCAAGAACACCACAACAGAACGGAGTTATAGAAATGCAGAACAGATCGTTAAAGGAAGCAACACGCACAATGCTAAATGAGACCAACCTGCCAAAGAAGTTTTGGGCAGAGGCCATCTACACTGCGTGTTACACTCAGAACAGATCGGTTATCACTCTCAAACATGGAATGACTTCATATGATATCTGGAACAACCGAAAACCAAGGATTAAGTATTTTTGTACTTTTTGTTGTGCGTGTTATATTTATAATAATGGGAAATCTCAATTGAAAACCTTTGATAGCAAAGTTGACCCTGGAATATTTTTAGGATATTCTGATGTTATCAAAGCCTATAGGGTTAACAATAGGAAGACTCATGTTGTGGAGGTAACACCTCATATTGTTTTTGATGAATCTATTCTTGAATACATGGAAATATGTTAAGAATAAGCTCACAACCAGATGACTACCAGAAGCTCGAGAAATATATTACTCGAAGATGTTCTGATCTGGAGTTCACTTAGAGATGAAGAAAATAATGTTCAACCTTCAGTTGAGACCAACACACATCAAGGGGGAAAAACTCACATTGAACCTGATTATAACAGATCAGTCCAACCTGGAGATAGTGAACCTGCTCGTAGTCAATCGGGTGAATCAAATGAGATTAACAATAGTTTGGATACCAACCTGGAGATTGAAATGGAAAATCCATTCCAGGCAACTTCATCAGCACACCCAGAGTTTGAGGACCCAGCAGAAGAACCTGAACCTGAGATATTAGAAGAGGAGTTGTCGAGGTGCAGAACGTGGATTCAAGATCATCCACCAGAGCAGATTGTTAGGAACCTCACAGATCGTGTGAAGACTAGAAGAATGCATGGAGAGAGCGCACTACTAAGTTGTTATCTATCTCACATTGAACCAGATGATGCATATGAAGCACTACAGGATGCAGATTGGATAGTTGCTATGCAAGAGGAGTACAATGAATTCAAGAGAAATCAAGTATGGTATCTCGTATATCAACCTAAACACCAAGGAGTAATAGGTGTTAAGTGGGTACTAAAAAATAAACGAGATGAGAACGGAGAAGTAGTGAGGAACAAAGCCAGATTACTTGCCAAAGGATACAGTCAACAAGAGGGTATAGATTTTGATGAAACATTCACCCTAGTTGCCATATTGGAAGTAATCAGATTTTTTTTAGCATATGCAACTTATAAACGCTTCAAAGTATACCAGATGGATGTTAAGACCGCATTTCCAAATGACACTCTAGAAGAGGAAGTATAAGTAGAGAAGTCACCTGGATTTGAAGAAGGAGATTTAGAAAGTCTATAGATTGGCAAAAGTAGTCTATGATTTGAAGGAAGCTCCAGGAGCTTGGTACGAGACATTGTCAACCTTTCTGCTGGAGTCAGGCTTTCAACGAGGCTCAATTGACAAAATCTTATTCATCATCAAAGTTAAAGAGCATATCCGTTTAGTACAAATTTATGTGATAAGTTTGCTGATCTGATGAAAAATAAGTATCAAATATCCATGATGGGCGAGTTGCATTTCTTTTTACAGGACTTGATCATCAAGTTTGGAGTCAAAGATAGCAAACCTGTCAAGATTCCAATGCAGACCAATGGGAAATTGATCCAGATCCAGAGGGCAAACCAACCAACATAACTCAATATATGGGTATCATAGATTCACTTTTATATTTAACTGTTATTCGACCTGACATTACTTTTGCAGTTGGAGTTTGTGCAAGATACCAGGCCAACCCCAAAGAATCTAACATGGAAGTAGCCAAGAAGATATTACGCTATCTCAAAGGAATAACTCACATAGGATTATGGTATCCATGAGATGATAATTTTGAGTTAACTGGTTATTCAGTTCTGATTATGCATGATGTAGGCTAGATAGGAAGTCTACTTCGGGAACCTGTCAATTTCTTGGAATTAAGCTAATCTCTTGGTTCTCAAAGAAGCAAACCTCCGTGGCTACATCAACAACTGAAGCTGAATACATGGCTGGTGGAAGCTATTGTGCCCTGATACTATGGCTTAAGCAGCAGCTCAAAGATTATGAGATCTAAGTGAAGGAAATACCTATATTCTGTGACATCTCGAGTGCTATTGCGATTACACATAATATAGTCTTACATATGAGGTGTAAACATGTTGATGTGAGACACCACTTCATAAGAGATCATGTGGAGAGAAAGAATGTGCAGATCGAGAAGATACATACTGAAGTGCAGTGAGCAGACATCTTAACAAAAGCACTACCTGAAGAAAGATTCAAGATGCTATGTGGAAAGCTAGGATTGCTAAGTTTGGATGATAGAAGCAGATCGATAAGATCCAGATTACTAGCAGATCATTGAATACAGATCATTACCAAATCACTGGATGAAGATCACCAAAGCAAATTACTGGAAACAAGAAATACAAATCATTTCAAAGGACCAAATCACTAGAAAATAGATCACTTATCAAGTCAGCAGATCACTATGAAGGAATAGATCAATCATGCCACGTGGAAATTATTTTCCATATACATTCCTTAATTAAGGGGGAACTCAGAAATTTGTCTTGATTTCTAATTTTATTTACCACTTTAATCTTGTTTAATAAGTTATCTACTGACAGATTTGGTATAGATTACATGCTTTATAATGATTTGTGCAGGTATTGGAAAGTGTAATCGAGGAAGAATTATTACCTAATTGGGAAAATGGAGAGTTATAGAGGCAAAAGACGATTTTCACGCGCCTCTATCTAACCTTACATCTAGGGTGCGTGTACCAGACGCGTCGTAGAAGCGGGAAAAAGGAGGTTTTGAAAGCGGGAAAACTAAAAAGGGAGACTTCATCTCAACCCTTAAACTTTTACTTTTAATATGGATCATTCATTATTTGTCAATATATATGTGTTTCACTTCATAAACTGTTCACTTTCTTCTTCATTTCACCGTAGTGATTAAGTCTTTCAGCCTTCGCATATTTTCTTGAACAGTTCTCAAATCTTTTCCAAAACCATCAAACTCATTTCGAAAATGGTAGAATCCAACATGCAGTTTCTAGAGCATGTCTCTGAAGTTCAAAAATACATTTCACCCGAGCCCTACGTGATTTACAACACCCATGGCTTTAAAAAGCTTGAGGAGATTTATGTGCTTATCAAACATTGCAGAGGTTCTTTTTATGCTTATATGTATTCTTATGCTATTTATGCGATAAATTGATTATTTGAACTCTCTGTATTTATTTTATTTTGCTGTATTTGATTTTTGGAATTTCTTCATCTACTCGTGTTCGTGCTAGAGTTCTTAATGTGTATGAAGTTCATATCTACTTCTTACTGTGAATCTGATTATGAATCATGTTTATGCCATTGTGAGATAATTTGTTATGATTACATGATTAGAAATATATCTTACTTGTAGATGTGAAGAAAACTGAGAATTTGCGTATATGATGTTCATATTGTTCATGCTTAAGAATTGATAAAATTCATATATTTTGGTTTAAGCATTGATAATTATACGTTATTAACTTCTAAATTCTTGTCTAGGATTCCATAATATCATGACATCTCATCAAGAGATGTATCTACCCAAACAAATAGCCATCTTCTAATTGACATAGGAAGATGAAAAGACAGGAGATGAAGCGAGTATTTTGATGCCTATAGGATATAAGAGTACCAGCAAGACCACATCATGTTATGCAAATGATCTTGCACACATATAATTTGAAATATGATGGAATGGATCTATCTGAGATCACCAAGAAGAAACTGCAAGAGGCAGTAGAGGAGATTATGGTCATTTCAACAACATACACATGGATAGTATTTTCAAGAACATTGCTAACTCCTGGATAAAGTTGTTGGCGATGGAAGACAGATTGGTGGTTGAGATCAAAAATGACAAAGGATAGGTTGATGAAGTATCTTTGAAGCGACAATTAAGACATGCAACCAAGATCAGCTTCATGATTGAAGCTTTCTACAAGAAACAAACATAGAAAGAGGCAGTAACTTTCAACCAACAGCACACCTTGCCAAAGGAGCAATACCAGCTCGAGATGGCACTTAGCTTATAACCAGCAGTTCGACAAAGTGAAAGATGGGGTTCACTTGAAACATATTTTGGAGATGGAAAATTTTAACCCAACCTGGGTTGCACCATCGAAGGGGGAATCTAAAAAAGAAATCGAGAAGGAGAGCAAGAAGGAGAAACGAAAAACAGCCAAGAGGGCTAGTTCTTCGGAGACTGAGACATCTTCACCACAACCGAAGTAGAAGAAGAAGAGGTTGAAGAAACAACAACCTGCTTCACCAGAAGAGTCACCAGATCTAGAGATTCTTGAGGACGTTGTTCCAGAATACTCTTACGACCCAAGGCAGGAGAAGGACTTTTCTCCAGCCAGAACAACTTCACCATCTCCCTCACCAGATCGATTGGAGAGGATAGATGAGGATGAAGATGACAAGGTTGATGAAGCCACTTCCAGGAGGAGGCAGGCAGAGGAAGTGATTAGATTGATAGAGAATGAAGCAGATCACTCTGTGCTTCAAGACTTCCCTGGAATCGCATTAAAACTAGAGAGCTATGCAGCAGCTCAACGTGTCAAGACCTATTTGTTGATGCTCTGCTTACTATCAAGTCCATTGAGGAATTGAAGATTGAAGAGGCCACTCTTCAAAACATATTCGATGTGTCTTCGATTGTGGAGATCAGGGAGACATATCACGAGATGATATTAGGAATATCCAAACATGGAGCAAGGAAATTGAAAGTTCATCTGAAGTCAATTTACAAGGAGAAGATGGAGTTCTTTGAATCGGTACCAGAATCTCATAATGAAGAGGAAGAAGCAAGAGATGAGTAATCTGTTCAACCAGATGACATTGATGAGACAATGGAAAATCAAGAAGAAGAAGCAAAAGAACAACCAACACCAACACAACAAGTACCAAATCAGCCCAGTACTTCACAAACTACAACACCAACACAACAACCAGATTCACAACCTTCTACTTCACAACAAGCTCAACCATCTCAGACAGCTCAACCAACACAAGAGACAAGGAGTGAAAAGGAGATGGAGACATAGAAGGAAACATGAAGTGGAGAGGAGAATGAGAAGGAGAAAGAGAACGAAAAGGAGAAACAAGGAAATGTAAATAAATATGCTGCTGAGGAGGTTGAAGAGGAAGAAATGGTTGGACATGTCATTAGAGGTGAACCAACCAACGTATTATATACATCAGGCGCAACAAAGAAACTCAAAAAACACATTGGTTTTTGGGAGTTAGAAGATTTACTGATAGATGAGCCCAGACCATACAACAATCAACAGGTCGATGATCTTATTGCTTTGAGAATTCAAGATCATCTGACTGTCACATGCAATGAAATCCAGGAGAGGGAAACAAAGGTACTTACTGACTTCAATAATCATCAGAATGAGTATGTAGATGATATGGAAAAAGTTTTGAGAAAAAAGATCAGGGACGCAGTTAAAGGCATGACAAAGACACTAGACGATGATAGAGATGCAACTGACTTTGCTCAAGAGAAGTTGGACTTGCGATTGGAAAATTATGATAAGAAGTTGGATGAGATCACCAAATCACTATCTGTTGTCGCAGATCAGCAGAAGACAAAGATTGAGAGAGCTGTCAAGCAGCACACAACTTCGATATCAACTAAGATCACGGAAGCCACTTCTCATGATCTGCACAAGCAGCTGGATCACTTTGAGAAAGAGAGGTGCAAAGAGGTAATGAAGACTCATCTTTAGATGCTCTCACTGAGATAGATTATCCAACCTAAGATGATATGAGTCAACACTTCAAAAAGGTTGATGAAATAGAGCAGAATCAGAGCGACTATGACAAATCGCTGACTACGGTTAACAGCAGACTTAATAACCAGATCAGTGAAGCAAACCAGAACATCACATTTCTGCTAAATTTCAAAGAGTCAGTTGAAGGAAAGTATGCTGCACTGGAGAAAGAGATTGACTCTCTTGGCACACTCATCAGATTAGTCATTGATGATGTCGAACAAGGGCAGGGTCGAGGAGGCAAGGGAGGAAAATGAAAGGAGATAGCGAAGAAGCAACCTGCCAAGAAACATACCACTCCACCAACTAGGCCCACTCAACAGCCCACTCAACTATCAGCTCAACCTGTCAAAGGGAAGAAGCCAATGGTCGAAAAGAAGGATGAAGGCAACCAAATTGCTGAGTTGTTAATGTTAGGAGTAAGTCGAGAATAATCTTGTGATGCCATTTTTCGCGCACAATTTTATAAAGACAGGACCAGACAACTTCAAAGGGAAGCAGAACAAGCTGAAAGAGAGAAAGCCTTTAAACCACCATTTTCACCACCCAGAGCGTATCAACAAGCACCACCCAGACCAGAGCAACCAGCAAAGAAGAAATGGACTTTCAGAACGCTTGCCAGTGTATTATTTTTGCAGAAGAAAAGCCTTAGAGATCGCTGGGTAGCAGAAGGGGACCAGAACAACTGGGAGCTCATTAAAACTGGATTCATTTTGAATTGATATTTCTTGAGAGAACCTGGCTACTCTCACCAGTCAGCTTATCATGACTTCAAGCAGTACGTTGATGATTATAAGGATAAGGAGCTTGTCCAAAGAGTGAAGTCAACAACACAAGCAGCTAAAGTGGAACTTAAAGCCCCAACAAGGGAGTACATGCAATGTCCATAAATTCCAAGGAGCACGATGCCAGATAAGACTGAGTTATTAAGGTGCATCAATCTAATTGCAAACGCCCGAGGCAACAAGATCGACAATCATGACCCTAATTATGCAAGAGTGAGAGATGGAATCTACGAAAGTGTTCTGTTGATCTCTGATGAGAGAAAGAAGAAAACGAAAGAGGAGGCAAAACAACAGAAGAGACCAGGGAGTAAATGGTTTTAATTGCATATCATGTAAACCTACTTTTATTTTGTGTCTCTTGCAATTTATGATCTTGACTAATCATCATGTAACCTGTATAAGCTAATCTGATATATATATATATATATATATATATTGAACTGGTATCTGATGACAATATCTCTTTGTCCAGAATTCATTTTAATGCTTTATATTCGTTATAAATTATAACGAGATTAACCCTTCTGGTAATTAAACCAGATCGCTCTTAATGTTTTACATAGGGTTATCTTGTAAAATGCGGTTTCGACATCATCAAAAATGGGGAAATTGTTGGGAACCCTCACAATATTTTGTTTTGATAATGGTCTTTTGAAACACACTTATATTTATTTTATGACTTGCTTGTTAGACCAAGCCTGCTTAGATTGTAACAAGGAAATCACTTTCTTTATAAAGTGAACCTGATATGGAGCAAGCCTGTCTTTTATTTTAGAGATGGTATTGTTGGTCCCGAAAGAGCAAGGTTTGGTGTAAAGGGGAGGGGGGGAATACACCAAATATAAAATTTTTAGTTTACTTAACTATTAAACTTACAAAGATTAAACTTTCTCAAAAGAAGATCGCTTAGTTTGACAGACCAGATCGATGAACAGATTGATAACCAGATCGTCTGATGATCTGTCCAGACAAGTTCTCTCTTGTGAGTTACACTAAGCAAATAGTAAAAGTGATCTTGGTATCTAACAGAGTGTAGTGTGCGGAATATGGTGGACTTAGCAGTTGCTCTTATTAGAAAATCTTTGAAAATATTAACCAGATCAATTAACAGATTGATTAA
This sequence comes from Leonotis leonurus, assembly GCA_026898415.1. Lineage (NCBI taxonomy): Eukaryota > Viridiplantae > Streptophyta > Magnoliopsida > Lamiales > Lamiaceae > Leonotis > Leonotis leonurus. The sequence continues at coordinate 30,397 of JAPKLX010000735.1, forward strand.
AGATATGCAAGTTGTATGCGAGTGAAGGGTTAGTGAATAAACAACTGGAAATGTAAAATGCGTAAAGTAAAACACACAGTTGTTTTTACGTGGTTCATGAAACTCCTTACGTCCACGGTCCAATCAAAACTAGATTGGATATCCACTACTAGGATACTCTCTTCTTTATATTTGTTGAGAACGAGCCACAATTCCAATCAAAACTAGAGCAAACTTGTGCACGAATAAGGGTCGTGTCCCTTTACAACTAGTAGATAAATCTGCTACTAGATACATTCACTTCAATTCACTAGAAAACTACTAGCTAGTGAAGTTATCTTCCTCCTTCCTCTCGATAAGACAGACTTAAATCGTGTTTGGTGTGATTTCAATCACGAAGAGCTTGAACACAATTTGGAATGTTGAAATCTCCTCGTTGAATACTTCGATGATTGAGATGATTTCTTGGGAGAGTAACAACTTCGTAAATTGTTAGTTCATCAATCGTCTCTCACTCTTCCGGATCTTATTCGAAGCTTTTATAGGTGTATAGTTTGAATTCTAACCATTGGACTTGATTGGCATGTTATAAATGATGATTACCAATCAAGAGATATGAATCCCAAAATATCTACTCTTGCCTTGTAGAAATGGTTGACCGAGTCCTTTGATTTATGGAAAGCAGATGGTTGAATGATCTCTTTCCTTCATGCTCCAATTTATTCTCTTTCCATTCTTGATCTCTAATTGATAAAATTTCCTTCTCCAAGAGTTTTATGACGTGGCAAATGAGATGGGATTCGTTCTAAGTGCATCTAATAACAGATCGTGTACAATATGACTTAGGTGATCTACTCCAGAACAGGTTCACTCTTAAAGAGATCATCTGGTCAACCAGATTGAGTCCAATCTAGTCCACAGATGTCTGATACAGAAATTGATCAAGGAATGTTGACAATAGCCGGATCGGGTTTCTTATAACCAGATTGAGTGACTTATGAACAGATCGTCTGCTTGTTTCCTGTTGTACTGGTCTGCTTCTTCCAACAAAAGACTATCTAACCAGATAACTTCTATAGGATAGGATCATTTACAGATTAAGTCATCAGCTAACCTGGTCTAAGACTTGCTTTCTATCAAGATCACTTTATGTTGGGAACCCCACAATATTTAGTTTTGATGAGGTTCTTTCGAAACACACGTAGATTTTATTCTGCTTGCTAGGTCTTAATCTGTTCTAAACTGTACCAGATCACTCATAAAGTGAATCTGATAGAGAACATAATCTTAGAAGAATAACTTAAAATGTATGGGATTAAAATCATATAGAAGTTATTCTGTGCTTTTTACTTGCTCGTGGACCAGGTCAAACAGCAGATTAAGCAAGCAGATGATCAGACACATGGTCACTCGATCTGATTGAATCAAGATTACTCACAAAGTTTACTACCATGCTTTGGAGAATTTCTCTGTGGAACAGATCGATAATTCGATCAAATCATCATCAATCTGTTCTTACCAAATCGTTATCTAAAGTGAATCAGATGGTACCAGATCAACTTTAATCATCTGACATTATGTCCAGATGTACTTTAATGAATCCAAGACTGCTTGCCACCTCAGCAAATCTCAATTTGAGATCAAATTTTGAAAGAGGATCAATCAACACGCGAAGAAGGAAAGAAGCATCTATCAATGATCTGCTTCCCATATTTATTGAAGATTCAGTCAAAACTTTCCAAAGGCAAGAAGAGATAAATCAGGGATTCATATCTCTTGATTGGTAATCACTTTCAAATCAAACCAATCAAGCCTAACGGTTAGAAATTCAAATTCTACTCATATAAAATCTTGGAACCAAGACTGGAAGAGTACAGATACTATCATCTACAATCAACAAGCTGTTACTCTGCTCAGAAATCAACTCAAAGAAGCATACATTTGAGAAGATTCATACAAACCAGATTGTATTTTAAATCGTTCGTGATCGAAATCACATCAACTCGATTCAAGTCTATCTTATAAAGAATAAGGAAGGACAACTTCACTAGCTAATAGTTTTCTAGTGGATTGACGTGAAGAGATCCAATTACAGTAGTTTTCTGTAAGTAGTAAAGGGACACGACTCTTATTCGTGCATAAGTTTCAACCAGATTGTGCTTGAAACTTGTGGCTCGTTCTCAGTGAGTATAAAGAAGAGAGTATCCAAGTAGAGGATATCTAATCCAGTTTGGATTGGACCGTGGACGTAGGGGATTTCCCGAACCACGTAAAAATAACTGTGTTATTTACATTCTGCATTTTAATTTCAGTTATTTATCTGCTAACCAGCACAATCATTCAAACTGCATTTCTTTATCAACCTGCTAAATATTCGATTAAGTTTTGCAAAGGTTTTCTAAACAAGAGCACAGACTAAGTGCACCATATTCCGCACACACAACACTCTGTTAGAGATCAAGGTCACTCTTGATATCTGCTAAGTGTTATTCACAAGAGAGTATCTATCTGGACAGATCAAGATCGATCTGGTAATCGATCTGGTTTGTTAAAGTTAAGCAATCTTCGTTCAGAAAGCTTAAACTCTCTAAGAAATTAAGTCAAGTAAACTGAAAAGTTTGTGTTTGGTGTATTCTCCCCCCCCCCCCCCATACACCAAACATTGCTCTTTAAGTGGTATCAGAGCAGTGGTTCATAGGACCATTGTTTCTATTTCACAAGGTTGAAACCTGCGTGGTCAACTTCAATAGATCTAGGAAAACCTTTTTCATTCACTTGCATCCTATCTATCATTATGGAATCTTCTATTATTAGGGCTTGTGAAGAATTCTACATCCAAGGATACAGAGAGTAGAGTTTCAGAATCAAGATAACTTTGAGTTAACAGGATATTCAGATTCAGATTATGCTGGATGCAAATTGGACAGAATGTCAACATCTGAAACATGTCAGTTTCTTGGAAACAAGCTAATCTCTTGGTTTTCAAAGAAACAAACATCAGTTGCTACATCAAACAACAGAAGCAGAATATATGGTCGCGGGTAGCTGTTGTGCACAAATACTTTGGTTAAAACAGCAGCTCAAGGACTATGAGATCAATGTCAAAGAGATACCTATATTCTGTGACAGCTCAATTGTTATTGCTATAACGCAAAATCTAGTTCTACACTCCGATGCAAATATATTGATGTGAGACATCACTTTATAAGAGATCATGTGGAGAAAAAGCATGTCCAGATCGAGAAGATACACATAGATGTTCAACGTGCTGATATATTGACAAAGGCACTCCCAGAAGAAAGATTTAAGATTCTATGTGGGAAACTATGATTACTAAACCTAGATGAAAGAACCAGATCGATAAACATTATACCATACAACTTATTGATGAAACTCAGATCACTAGTTGTGGTAATCCATCAGATAATGGAAAACAGACTGTCAACCAGATTGACACTCACCAGAATGAGGAGATCACTATTATTAGATCATAACTTTAATACCAAATGATGAATGAAGTTAATACCAGATGGAAGTGAGAACTAGAAGACGGAATTATAAGCAAGACCAGATCGCTTACATTCTACACGTGTCAGAATTTCAAGAATCTACAACATGCCACGTGGAAATTAATTTTCCAATAAAGATTACTTAGTCAAGGGGGAATTAAGAAATTTGTATCATTTTTCTGACCTAATTACCGCCCTAACTATAGTCTATAAAGCCTATTTTCTGACATAGATTTGCTAAATCTTCTATAATCGTGATGATTTGTACAGTTTTGGGAACTATGATCAAGGAATATCCTTGCCATATGAGGAATATGAAAGTTGTATTGGTTAGAAAGATTTACACGCTCCATCCTATAACCCTAGGATCCAACGTATGCATCTGACGCGAAGAGATGCAGCAAAACAAAAGCTAAGGCTGGAAAATCTAAAAAGGGAGACTTTCAGCCAAACCTTAAACTTCTTATCATTTTCATCTTAGTCGTTGAATTATTTCCTATATAAATGAGTCATACGTGCATTTGACTATTCACCTTACACTCTCATCTCACTACTCACTACTCCTCTCTAAAGCACTTAAGCATTCTCTGTTTTCTCAACTGTTTTCGAAGCTTTTCAAAACTCCAACTCCTTTGAAAATGGCACCTCAATCATCCCTGTTTTTGCAACACGTTGCTGCGGTTCAGAAATTTCTTTCACCTGAACCATATGCTGTCTATGAAACCCATGGCTTTCGTAAACTGGAAGAAATTTTCGCCATTGTTAAACGGTGCAAAGGTTTATCATCAGTCATTTGCTCTTAAACTGTTCACACATGCTTATATAGAAAATTTCTCTATGAGATCAGTTTCTGGAAACATGGTTAAATCTGTATTTTGATACTCTATGGTTACATGTTGATTTCTGGATAACTAGACTTATATGTTCTTCATGCTTATTTTTTTCTATATGTGATATGGCATATATGTCGCTATTATTTCTGGTAATTATATGTTATTCACTGCTGGATTCTTATATTTGTAGGATTCCACAATACAATAACAGCTCATCCCACGATGTACCTAGCCAAACAGGCGGCTACATTCTACCTGACATGGCATGATGAAAAGGACTGCCTGGAAGCAAATGTTTTGATGCCTATTGGAGATAGGACTAGCAAAACCACTTATGATGTGATTGCCATGATCAACCAAGCATACCGATTGAAAGATGAAGGGATGACTCTTGATGATATCACTATGGAACAGCTTCAGGAAGCGGTGGAGAAAGTGATGGTGATTCCTATTGCTTACACAGGAAGAATGTTCCAGAGGGCACTACTCCAATCGAACTACAAACTAGTCTTCGAGTTTGTGCAGCGCATCTTCATGATGCACAGTGGATCATATGATCAAGCCACCCTGGAGAAATTTAGAATTTTGACAACAGTTGTTCTGAATTTGAAAGTAAACTGGAGCACAATTTTCTTTGATTTGCTGGCTAAAGAAGCTCGTCTAGTGAAGTGGAACAGAGATGCCAAGGGCAATGCTGTGTCCGTGGAAGTCAAAAGAAATCTAAGACACTCCACCAAAATCAGCTACATGGTAGAGAAGTTCATTAAACAACAAGTATGGGAACATGCTGTGGAGTTCAACTCCAGGTTCACCATCCTTAAGGACCAACACCAGATTGAGATATCCTTGGGAATTACTCCAGCCTTATTCAACAAGAACACTGATGATGTACACCATGCTGCCCTACTGGAGATGGGTAGTTCCAATCCTATCTGGATACCACCTACCAGAGGGACAGAGAAGAAAGAGAAGGCACTAAAGGAGAAGGTGCAAAAAGAAAAATCCCAGCGCAAGCCACCTGCCAAGAGGGCAAGCTCTATCAATACTGACACATCTACTACAATTCACCAACCAAAATAGAAGAGGAGAAGGTTGAGAAAGGTACATGAGTCACCACCACCTACTGCAGAAACACAACCAGAAACTGCTACACACCAGCCAGAACAAGACATACCACGAGAAGTAGAGGAAGCTCATCAACCAGAAAGCTCCATTCATTCCCCACCAGAGGCCCCACAATTTGTAGAACCAGAATCCAGCTTTGACCCCAATCAGGGCAAAGACTTCTCTCCAGCACGAACTGCTACTCCCTCACCAGACCGTATGCAAAGAATAAGTGAGGAGGATAAAGAAGAGGATGAGGAGATCGATGAGGAGGAAGAGAAGAGGAAACAAGTTGCTGTTGTTATTCAACTACTGGAGAATGAAGCAGACCACTCTGTACGCAAAGACTTTCCAGGCATTCATCTGCTACCTAAAAGTCTAGGTGCAGCATAGAGAGTCAAATCTTATTTGTTGGTCAAGGACAACGAATACTACATGTTTGATGCCATCCTTCAAACCAGATCGATGGAGGAATTGAAGAAAGAGGAAGCCATATTGTTGGTCCCGAAAGAGTAAGGTTTGATGCATGGGGGGGGGGGGAATACACCAAATGCAAACCTTTCTGGTTACTTGACTAATTTGGTTGGAGAGATTTGAGGTTTCTGAAAAGCATATCGCTATGAGTGACAGACCAGATCGATCTCGTTCTGTCCAGGCAGAATCTCTAGAGTGAATAACACTAGGCAGAGATCAAGAGTGATCTTATTCTCTAGTTGAGCGTTGTGTGAGGAATAATGGTGGACTTAGTCGGTGCTCTTTGTTTAGAAAACCTCTATCAAAACTTAACCAAATATTTAGCAGATAGATTAAGAATGCAGTTTTGAATGAGTATGACAGTGGATAAACAACTGGTATATAAAATACAGAAAGTAAAAAGGGACAGTTATGTTTACGTGGTTCGGGAAACCCCCTACGTCCACGGTCTATTCCAAACTGGATTAGATATCCACTACTAGGATACTCTTCTTGTTTATACTCGTTGAGAAAGAGCCACAAGTTTCAAACCCAACCTGGTCGAAACTTATGCACGAATAAGGGTCGTGTCCCTTTTCAACTTACAGAAAACTACTGTAACTGGATCTCTTCACATTAATCCACTAGAAAACTATTAGCTAGCAAAGATCTCCTTCTTTCTTTCTCGATAAGACAGACTTGAATCAAGGTGTGATTACTATCACGAACGGTTCGGAACACGATCTGGTGATTAGAAATCTTTTCTCAGTAAATACTTCGATGGTTGAAATGATTTCTGAACAGAGTAACAGCTTGTAGATGGTAGATGATCTTCTTATAAGTATATTGCACACACTCTGCTAGTCTTTGTTCCGAGCCTTTATAGGTGTAGAATTTGAAATTCTAACCGTTGAGCTTGATTGCTTTGAAGTTAATGTGATTTCACCAATCAAGGATAGTGAATCCCTAATTTGTCTCCTCTTGCCTTCTAGAAAGGTTGACAGAATCTTCTAAATATGGCAAGAAGATCGTTTGATAGATACTGCTTTCCTTTTTCTTATCTTGATTGATTCTCTTCCTTCTAAGGTACGAATGACGTAGCTCATGTTTTGAGATTCACCAACAATTAGTTGATATCATCTGGTTTCAGCTTTTGAATGTCGATTTGATTGTAGTCGTTCTGGTCGAAGTCGATCTGGTCGAGGTTAATTTGATCGAGCACAAGTTGACATCGATCTGGTCATAGTTGATCGGATTGAACACAGGATGACATCGATCTGGTCATAGTTGATCTGGTCCAACATGATCTGGTTGAAGATGATCTGGTCCAATCACGATCTGGTTTAAGAAGATCTGGTCCAACACGATCTGGTTGAAGATGATCAACACGATCTGGTTGAAGATGATCTGGTCCAACAGAAATTTACTTCGAGGTGGGTTGATTCTGCAGAGTGTTCTTGTGAGAACAGATGATTATCCTGATGAATCTTTCTGCTTGTTTCTGTCTGTTTAGCGTTCTAGTCCTATTGACTAAGAGAAGACAAAATGACTTTTATAGGATAAAATCCTTTACAAGATAAGTCATTTCGAAGACAGAATAGGAAACAGTTCTCCTATCAGATACACTTTATATATATTAATGTTTTGTTACATATAGAATAGATCAAGATAACACAGAACATGAATAAGTCTAAGTGTGTTTTCGAGAGAACATCATCAAAACTAATTTTATTTGTGGGGTTCCCAACAATTTCTCTCTTTTTGATGATGTCGAAACCACACTTTACAAGATAACCTAAGTGAAATATTTAACATGATCTGGTAAAGGTTAGCAGATTGTTATTTGAGTTTATATAACAATCAGGAGCAGAAATGTAAGTTTCTGGACAATGAGACTTTGTCTTCAGAAAATCCACATGAATTAATATATATATATTGGTGAGTACAAGTGGACAACAGAAAGAACAAAAGTCAAAACAGAAGAAGCAGTTGATAAAGGATAAAATCTATTAAGAGAACCATCTGGCTCCTCCTCCTTTCTTCATCTTCTCTCTTTGAGCGTCAGAAACTAACTGAATACTTTCATATATTCCATCTCTCACTCTGGCATAATTTGGATCATGATTGTCGATCTTGTACACTTTAATTTTGGCCAGCTGATTGATGTAATTCAGAATATATGTCTTGTCTGGGATGTTGCTTCCTGGAATCGTTGGGCACACCATGTACTCCTTTTCGGGAGCTTTGATCATGATGCGGCTGTTCTGATTCTTTGTATCAAGCTTTTGTCGCTGAAGTTCTCCAGATACCTATTGAAGTCCTCATCTGGTGTAGATTAAGAATAGGTTGGTTCCCTTAAAAAGTATCTATTAAGAATGAATCCTTGTTTGACTTTCTCCTAATCATTCTTGTCATCACTTGGGACCCATGCATCAATTGGTGTCTGCTTCTTTAAAGATAGATTCCATGAGAAAGCCTTTTTCTTCTTTTTCTTAGACTGAGTTGTAGATTGGGAGGACTGCTGTTGAGAACATTCTGCTGAAGATGGTGGAGAGAAGGTCATCTGGAAAGATTTTTCCTTTGCTTCTTGAGCAGCTATTTTTCTTTCCCTTTCTGCTTGTTCTTTGTAGAATTGTGCTCTGAATATAGGATCACAGGCTTGCTCCATATTTACTCCAAACAATAGCAATTCTGCTATTTGTTCTCCTTCATCTACAGGATTTTTGCCTTTATCTCGGGATTGAGTCTGCTTCATCTGTGTATGGACACCAGAGTGAGTCTGTTCCTGGTTCAAGGAGAGTGGGATCTGGCCTTGGTGGTGTAGTAGGCCTCTCCTTCACTGATTTTCCCAGAGCAGCAGATGGTGTTTCTACTTCTTCTCCCACTGCTTCATTTCGAAGACAGAATAGGAAACAGTTCTCCTATCATATACACTTTTAATATATTAGTGTTCTGTTACATATAGAATAGATAAATGTAACACAGAACATGAATAAGTCTAAGTTTGTTTCGAGAGAACATCATCAAAACTAATTTTATTTGTGGGGTTCCCAACACACATTGCTGAGTTTACTGCAAGCCAACTCTGTTAGTGAAGTCAGAACTGAGTACCACTAGCTCATACTTGAAATGATGCAGCATGAAACCAGACTACTGCAGATTGACCTTAAATCCTTCTATGCTGATAGAGCAGATTGACCTTAAATACTCAAGTGTCAGAGGATCAGATGATGAGGCTGATCCAGATGTGGAAATGGGAGGTCCAAGAGGTGACCAGACTGAGAAACCTACCACATCTGGTGCAGCCAGCCACCCAGAGGAAGCAGCCACCACACAACCCACTCAAGAAGGAGAGAAACCTAAGAAGAAGAAGAAAACTCTCATCATCCATTTGGACTCTACTGATGATGAACCAGTGGGTCAATCCATAGAAGGGGAACCCAAAAACAAGATTTATACTCGTGCAATTGCCCAAAAGCTGAAGAAGGATGTGAGATTCTATCAACTAGAGGAAATATTGGAGAGGGAGACCAAGACATTCAACAACTACCAGATTGACAACTTGATCACTCTCAAAGTTGAAGATCACATAAATGACATTTGCAATGTTATACAAGAGAAGGCCATTCAAATCGTTGTTGACTTCAATCAACACCATAAGGATTACGTCAATGATATGGATAGAGATCTACGCCGCAAATTGTGAGATCTCAACAAAGAGCTTAACAAGAAAATGGACGATGATCGAGAGGCAGCTAAAGCAGCGAGGGAAAAGCTTGATCTGAGGATAGAGTCCGTTGAGAGACAAACCCAGAATGTTAAAACTCTGGTCACAGACATGCTTGCCAAGGAGAAAGACCACATAGAGGAAGCTGTGAAGAGTCAAGCTGCTACGAGCACAACTGACGTGAAGGAGGCCACCGCCATTGATATACATGCCCAACTTGCGGCCTTTGAGAAGGAGAAGTTTGTGGACCTCATGAAAGCAATCAAGTCAGTGTGTTGGATGCTCTACTCTACCCAAACCCTACAGAGTATGAGCACCAGAACACGAGATTGACTAAGGTGGAAGACCTCCAGCACACCTATGATGCCACAAATGAATAACTGACTAGAGAAGAAGCTCGATGCCACATATCATACTGTTAACTTGATGCTAGGCTTCATGGAAGATGCAGAACAAAAGATGGAAGAGATGGAGGCCGAAATTGCCTCCCTGCTTACACTCATCAAACCTATTTTTGATGATGTCGAAAAGGGAGAAAGGTCAAAGTATGGCAAAGATGGAAAAGGCAAAGGAAAAGGAAAATATACAACAGATCAAGGTGAACCAGATCAAGGTCCCCCAAAAGAATCCCATCAAGAAACTGCACCTGCTCAATCAACCAAGGAGAGGCCCACAACGCCACCTAGGGCATATCCTACGGTTGAACCAGAGCAAAGCCATCAACAGCCCCAACAACAAGCAGTCCGTGACAAGGGCAAGAAACCCATAGACGAGGGAGCCCATATTGCTGAGCTGATCCTATTTGGAGTAAGCAGTGAACAAGCTTGTGACCCCATATTTCGGGCACAATTTTACAAAGAGCAGGCTGAACGAGAAAGCAAGCTTGCAGCTCAAGAGGCCAGAGAGAAGTCATTCCAGACACCTCATTCTCAACCTAAAACCGAATGTTCACAACAGCAATCCTCACAATCCACCACCCAATCAAAGCGAAAGAAAAAGAAGTCATTCACTGCCTGGAGCTTCTCTCTACAAAAGAAGAAACTCAAGGATAATTGGTTACCAGAGGGAGACCAGAAGGATTGGGAGCTTATCAAGCAAGGATTCATTATGAATAGATATTTCCTAAAGGAACCTATCTATTCAAAATCCACACAAGATGAAGACTTCAACCGATACATGGAAAACTTTGCAGAGAAGGATTTGATCCAGATGATTAGGTTGGAAGCCAAGGACGCTAAAATTCAAATTAAGGAACCCGAGCGGGAGTACATGGTCTGTCCAACTATCCTAGGAAGCAATATACCAGATAAAACATATATTCTCAATTATATCAATCAAGTGGCCAAGAGTCAAAGGCTACAAGATTGATAATCATGATCCAAATTACACCAGAGTAAGGGATGGGATCTATGAGAGTATCCAGCTTACCTCTGATGCTCAACGCGAGAAGATGAAAAAGGGAGATGCTGGCAAATGGTTCTCTTAGACTTTTCTATTTTGTTATCCATCTGTTGTTCTTATTTTTGATATCTATCTTATAATCCACCTGTTCTCAAACTATTATATATACATGTGGGTTTTCTGAAGACAAAGTCTCATTGTCCAGAACCATCTTATTGTTTATGATTGTTATAACATTTAATAACAATCTCTTAAAACCCTTCTGATTGTTTAAAACCAGATCATGCTTAAAATGATTTACTTAGGGTTATTTTGTAAAGTGTGGTTTCGACATCATCAAAAAGGAGGAAATAGTTGGGAACCCCACAATATTTAGTTTTGATGATATTCTTTTGAAACACACTTAGATTTTATTCTGCTTGCTAGGTCTTAATCTGTTTTTAGCTGTACCAGATCACTCATAAAGTGAATCTGATAGAGAACATGATCTTAGAAGAATAACTTAAAATGTAAGGGATTAAAATCCTATAGAAGTTATTATGTCCTTTTTACTTGCTCGTGGACCAGATCAAATAGCAGATTAAGCAAGTAGATGATCTGACACATAGGCACTCGATCTGATTAAATCAAAATTACTCACAAAGTTTACTATCATGCTTTGGAGCATTTATATGTGGAACAGATCGATAATTCGACCAGATCATCATCAATCTGTTCTTACCAGATCATTATCTAAAGTGAGCCAGAGGGTACCAGATCAACTTTAGTCATCTGACATTATATCCAGATGTACTTTAATGAATCCAAGACTGCTTGCCACCTTAGCAAATCTCACGAAGATGGAAAAAATATCAATTGGAGATCAAATTTGGAAAGAGGATCAATCAACACGTGAAGAAGGAAAGAAGCATTTATCAATGATCTGCTTTGCATATATATTGAAGATTAAGTCAAAACTTTCCAAAGGCAAGAAGAGATAAATCAGGGATTCATATCTCTTGATTGGTAATCACTTTCAAATCTTACCAATCAAGCCTAACGGTTAGAAATTCAAATTCTACACCTATAAAAGCTTGGAACCAAGACTGGAAAAGTACGGATACTATCATCTACGATCAACAAGTTGTTATTCTGCACAGAAATCAACTCAAAGAAGCATTCACTTGAGAAGATTCCTACTCACCAGATCGTGTTTTAAGCTGTTCATGATCGAAATCACATCAACTCGATTCAAGTCTATCTTATCGAGAAGAAGGAAGGACAACTTCATTAGCTAGTAGTGTTCTAGTGGATTGATGTTAAGAGATCCAGTTACAGTAGTTTTCTGTAAGTATTATAGGGACACGACCATTATTCGTGCATAAGTTTCAACCAGATTGTGCTGTTCTCAGTAAAAATATTATGGCCAAAAACATATAAGCAAAAAATTAAATAACAAGAACAACAAAGATAATAGAATAAAGAGGTCAGTTATTCTCCTTTCACTTCAGGCTTTTTCTTTGTTGCTTCTCGCATCTCCTTCTTCTTTTCATCAGACATCAACTCATAGCTTTCATACACTCCGTCTCGAACGCGAGCGTAATCAAGATTGCTATCATCAATGGAGTATCCACACCCATTGACAATTGAGTTGATGTAGGAGAGAATCTTGGTCTTGTCTGGCATAGTACTTCCTTTTATCAACGAAATCTGCATAGGAAGTTTTGGTGGAGCTCGTAGTTGAATGTTTGTTGCTGCTGCTTTTGCAATGATTCAGTTAACAATTCTTGATTCTTGTATGCTGCAAGATAAACCTGGAAACATTCATCAGGTAAGCATTGAGTGAATTGAGGCTCCTTGAGAAATTAATGATTCATAATGAATCCAGTCTTGAGAAGTTTCCATTCTTGTAGATCTATGATTTTAACCCAAGGATCAGTTGGGCTTTTGCTCTTGGTCGAGAACAGGTCTGTGAAGTATGAGACCTTCTTCTTTTTCTTGTTCAGGGGTTCTGCCGGAGGAGAAGGAGGTGGACTCAGTTTCTTCTCTCTGAAGCGGCGGTCTTCTTCTTTCTACTTCCTGATGCGTTCTTCTTTAAGAAATTAGGTGCGAAACTCTGGATCGCACGTCTGGTCTGGAGTTGCCCCTAACAAGAATGCTTCTTCAGCCTCATCTCCTTCATCTCTTGGTTGGTCTAACTTCCTTTTCCCTTTGCTGATTAGTTGCGAGCCTGAACCTGTTGCTGGTACTGGAGATTGTATCAGTAGTGCTTGAGTTGTTGGAACTGTTAGTGGAATTGCTTGCCGTTTCTTGGAGTTTGTCTTTGTAGGCTTTTCACAATCAGCATTTTCTTCCCATTTTCTTCCCATTTTCTTCACAATCAGCATTTTCTTCCCAATTAATTGCTCTTCCTTCTTCCTTTGTCATTCTCTTCCCATTTTCGACATCATCAAGAGTTGTTTGCATAAGGGAGCTTAGAGTTTGCATTTCTTCATTGATGTCTTGATGTCATCAGAGGCTTTCTCCTTGAAGTTGAGAAGAGTTGAGATGTTTCCTTCAACATTTGCAGCTCGCTGGTTAATTTTCTTGTTGACTGTAGAGATTTGCTTTGTCAAAGTTTCATCGCCTTTCTCCAAATCATCAATTTTCTTCATGTACAAATCAAGATACAGTGGAGTTGGATATCTTTCATCAATAATAACTTCGACAATAAATTTCTTCAAAACTTCCTTGAACCTGGATTTCTCAAAATCGTGCAAATATTTGTGAATGGTTATATTAGTGGCTTCCCTCGCTTGATCAGGAACCTTCTTGGTAGTTTCAGCAATTTCTTTTGAGATGGTTTCTTTGTAGCTAGTACTCAAAGCATCTACCGACTTCGTGACTTCCATAAGATTTTTATTGCATGCTCTGTAGTTTTTATCGTACTTTGTGATAGCAGTACTGGTAGATTGTCGTTCGTCTGCGAGTGATTTGTTCATCATTTAAATGGCATTGTGAACTTGGTCCGTCATTCGCTTCTCAGTTGCTACCAATTGCTCCTTCTGTTGGTCATTGAACCTCGTCAAAACATGTACTGCTTGCTCCCTCAGTGCAACTGCTGCACCAGGTGATATGATTATGTCAGTAGCATCATGTGTTGCGTCCTGCCACTCGCTGCCGCTTATCACAATAGCATTACTTGAGTCGATTCTTGAAATTTCATTACTATGTGCCTCAAATCCTATTAAAGACACACTCGAAGGAGTGGCGGTTTGAGCAATGGTACTCTCGATTGGGTCCTGCACCTCCTGTGCTAAAATTGAAGTATTCAAATCATGTGATTTTGTGTTAGTAGCTACTTTCTCTTCTGGCTGGTCAGCCGTATGTGGAGTTTTTGGTAGATCATCTTGTGGTAAAGAATTACCAGCCTTATCTTTAGGAAAATATGTCTGAGAACCTCCTTGAATAGGAGTTCTCTCCATATCTTCACTCTCCGAATCGGAGACAGCATCAAACAACTCCTTCTTGTCAGAGTAAAAAGGAGTTAGGTCAATCTTCAACTTCTTGGCTTCATGTTTAATCAACCTCATGATGAGGTGGGAATAGTTCTCGTGAGCTTCTGGCACCGTGGAAAATTGAAAAACTTCAAAAAGCTTCGCTTCCTCGAACTTTAGATCATCGATGTTATGGATGTAGAGAAGTGCATCCAGGACATTGTATTCTCTTTCCTTGATTAAAAGATAGACTTTTAATCGCAACGCTACTACCTTGGTCTCTGGGTGAGTTCAATTCCAGGAAATTCTTTAAGGATGGCACGGTCAACCTTGCTCTCGATCAGCTTCACTACAGCTGAAGCTTCTTTCCTTCTGGCTTCATCGTCTGACATACCTTCGTCATCTCCTTCGCTGATGTGCTCCAAGTGAGAAGGTTTTCGTGTAGAATGAATCAGTGCGAGCTGATGAATAATCCTTCTCAAGAACCGGGTGTTCATGTGAGTGTGTTGCTTTGGCAGATAGTTCCTCAAGAATATCGTCTTGAAATTTCCTAGATGGAGAGTTCACTAGAGTAGTAGAGCTATTTTTCTGTAACCTTCTCTTCTTCTTCTATGGTGGAGGTTGCGGTATAGATGCGTTGGAGCTCTGTTCTGGTGTAGTTCTCTTGCTCAGTTTTCCTTTCTTATCTTGTTTCTTTGGAGGTTTCCTCTTAGTTGGCTTCTCCCATTCAGGATTCGAGTGTCCCATCTCCAATAGGTACTTGAACACAACTTCATCATCGATTTTGTAAAACAAATTTCTAGAAATTCCTAAGGCCATCTCCAGCTGCATATAATCCTTAGGAAAATTGTGGTTGGGATTGAATGGTACAGCTTCTTTTCACTTCAATTTCTCAAGGAATTTATGAATCATGTAACTCACTTTCATGCCATGTCAAAGAGAACGCTTAACATGACACTGTCAATTTGCCCCTTCTCGTTTGTTCCAACAATCACCAGTCTTGCTTCCATAGCAATTAGCTGAAAGAAAATCTTGCCCCAATTAACAGGTAGATTAAGAATGACCACTGTCATTATCTTCGATTTATGTGGAGTAATCAAGTCAAAAGTTCCACTATGCATCATAAAATTTTTCTGAACGAGATCAAACAGTATCTTGTATTTTGGTGTGAGTGTTGTTCTTCTAAAAGATCTAGCCTTGTAGGAGAAAGGAATCGTGGTAATCTCCTCTACTGCTTCTTGAAGTTGTGCCTTAGTGATTTCCTCATGTGATGTACCCTCGTCTTTAATGTCATAAACTCTACAAATCATGTTCAACACATCATACTATGTTAGACTCAGCCTACTCAAATGTAATAGGGAGATCACTATGTT
Source organism: Leonotis leonurus (assembly GCA_026898415.1). Classification (NCBI taxonomy): domain Eukaryota; kingdom Viridiplantae; phylum Streptophyta; class Magnoliopsida; order Lamiales; family Lamiaceae; genus Leonotis; species Leonotis leonurus. The sequence goes on from JAPKLX010000735.1 coordinate 46,231, forward strand.
AGAAGTGAACCTGATAGAGAGCAAGTTTGTTTTCTTTAGACCGGGTTAACTGATGACTAAAAATGTATAAGACTCAAATACTTTAAGTATTTTGTCCTATAGAAAGTCATCTGGTTAGATAGTCTTCTGGATATTCGAATCAGACCAGCTCACCTAGAGAAAGCAGACCACCTGATGAAGGTCACTCAATTTGGACCAAGCCCGGTTTCACCTAGTTGTCAACGCCATCTTTTGGAGCCATTTTTGACCAGATCACCTCGCTGGCAGAGGACCTGACCTGCTTGACCAGACCAGCTTGGAAGAGTGAACCTACCCCTTACAGATCAGTGAGATGGAGACTTGGTAAAGATCCAGATATACAATATGTCAACTGGTATTTCACCTAGTAATCTGGTATTTCTCTAAGTCATCTGATATACAATGGCCACGTTATGAACTTAGAGAGAATCCCATCCTTTAAGCCACATCACCAGATCATTTATAGAAGGAAAGAGATTCAATCATAGATCAAGAAGGAAGGTGAATCAATCGAAGCTCAAAGAAAGGAAAGAGATCAATCAGCTATATGCTTTCCGTAATCAGAGAGATTCAGTCAACCATTCATACAAGGCAAGAGGATCAATTCAAGGATTTGCATATTTGATTGACAATCAGCATTTAATGCACGTCAATCAACCTCAACGGTCAAAATTTTGAATTCTGCACCTATAAAAGCTTCGAACAACATCTGGAGGAGTACTTACAATCTTACGCGTAAACTTCAAAGCTAAAACTCTGCTCAAAAATCTACTCTACAATTGAAGCATTCAACGAGGAGATTTCACAAATCCAGATTGTGTTCAAGCCGTTCGTAATCTGTCTTATCGAGAAGGAGGAAGATATCTTTGATAGCTAGTAGTTTTCTAGTGGATTAACGTGAAGGTATTTTGTAGCAAATTTATTTGCAAGTTGTAAGGGACACGACTCTATTCGTGCATTGTTGGTCCCGAAAGAGCAAGTTTTGGTGTATGGGGGGGGGGGGGAATACACCAAATACAAACTTTTCAGTTTACTTGACTAA
>JAPKLX010000531.1:0-30720 GCA_026898415.1 Leonotis leonurus
AGAGCATTAAACAGTCGATACCTTCGTGAAAACATTTTAACAGAGATACATGCATTTTTCATTTAAACAAAAGAGCTTAATAACTCAAAATACGTATATATCCCCAACCTTTTACCAATGATATTCCTCGATTACGGGAAAATCGTAAATCCTTATGAGCTCAAATTTTAGTGCTAGGTACCTGTTAGTCATAGGGAATATATTTTGGCTTTAATTTCCAAGAAGGAACTACAGATAAGTAGTACTAAATTTTTAGGCTCAATATTATTCTTTTTATCACGTAATAAATTTATTTGGCAGCAACCGGACTTTCAAATGATTTTGGCCAAGAAGGCAAAAATACTCCGGACATTATTCCCTATAGGAATATGTATAAACATTTTTAAAATATGCAACTTTACCTCGAAGCTTAATCGAGAAGATTCGTAGTCTTTTTCAGATCTATGAAAATTGGACCGATGAAAATTAATGAAACCTCTTTCAGAAAATCCTATATTTTTTTCTCTACATGCACTATAAATTTTAATAAAAAATGATTGACCATGAATATTTTCCCTTAGAAAAACATGAAATATTGCAATAAATCATGACATGATGATCTTAACCGGGATCCAAATCTAAAATTTAATCCGGCAGAGTAACGGATCTTATGGTCAGAAACTTAAAACCTTAAGGGACCTTAGCCGTCTGATAGACCGATAGTCATGAATGGGACAATGAATGAAGAAGAGAACGGACGAGAAAGAATGAAGATAACGGTATCGGAACGATGGCGGCGAAGACTCGACGGAGGCTGAGCCACCTTTGTCAAGCTCCATGCTACCTTCGACCTTAACCTGACGTACCTTGAATTTGATCGATTCTCAATTCTTGAACCCGCAGAACCTCGGTCCTCAAAATCAAGTCTTTCAACTTTGAATTGAGTGAGTAGATTTCTTCATCCTTTGTCTTGATATGTCCTTCAAGATCGTTCACTTTTGCAGAAAACATAGTGTTGGCTTCACTAAGTACCTTCACTACTTCATTCAGCTTGTCATTCTTCTTGATGACATCTTGAAAAAGTTTCTTCAAAGTCTTGTAACTATTGAGCATCTTATTGATCTCTTCCCAAGAGACTTCATCTTCATCTTCATTACAAGAATCATATACAGGTTTGTTACATGAAGTAGAAATGTGTGAGTTTACCTCATTCTGATCAAGTCCGTTGTCAATTCCCATGTAGCATTCATCTCAATCTTCCTCTTGATCATGTGCATAGAATGCTTCATCGTTCTCTGATGAGCTGTCTGAGAAATGACTTGAGCTGCTTGAGTCTTCTTCTGCTAGCATAGCTTTGCGCTGAGCTTTAAGTTTTCGATCTCTTTGCTCTTAACTCTTCTCTCTGACTCTTGGACAGGTCGGGACAATCTGTCTTGAATTGACCTGTTCTGCCACAACCATAGCAAGTCTAGTCAGTAGAATTAGTAGATTTGTTAGAGCTTCTTACCTCGGGTTTACTATCAGATCGATCTTGATCTCTACTCTTCTGGTACTTGTTCTTGTTTTCTTTGTAGAATTTGCGATATTTCCTCGATCTGGTCTCCATCTTATTCATTCTGTTCGCGATCATAGCAAATTCTTTGAGTAGTTTATCATAAGAACTCTCTTCTGCTGCTGCAGGTGCAACTGGCTCTTATGCTGTAATCTTGGCTTTGAAAGCTATCTCCTTATCTTTCTTGGAGCTACTTTCACTCTTCTTGCTGATGAATGTTCTGGTCCATAGATTCTCTTCATATCGCATTCATGACCAGCTAGATGATCAAATAATACTTTAGTGGTGAGAATGTTGAAATCAACTCGTAGTGGTTGCATAGCTGTATATATCTCCCAGCTTGGTGGTAGTGCTCTGATGACCTTGAGATTCTTCTCTCTTTGGGTGTACTTATCTTTCTTGAAAGCAAATACCTCCATCAAGATTTCAATGAACTTGTTCTTCATTTGTTCAATGGTCACTCCAGGTCTCATCTTGAAATCATCGAACTTGTTGCAGGACATCGACAACTTGTTATCAATCATGGCTTCTGATCCAAGGCTGAGTTCACGAATTGCCTCCCACATTTCTTTAGTTGATCCAAGGCAGATCTTGAATCTTCGCCAGATTGACTCCTTTGACTGTGCTGGAAATGATTCTTTTGGCAAAGTCATCCAGGTTTACTTCATGTCGTTCTTCAGATGTATATGTTCTGGGATCTTTGAGCACGTTCTCTTTGACTACTCCAGTTTCAGTGATACGAGTCTTCTCTTCATAGATCGCTAGTGGACCTTCTTCTATCAATTTCCACATCAGACAATGATGAGCTTTTATGCAAGTATTGATTCTGAAGTTCCATTCTCTGTATGATTAGATAGAGAATACTTCGCATGCTCTAATGACGGAAGATTCCATAATAGCAGATAGTATGCACGTGAATAAAAATAGATTTTCCTAGATCTATTCAAGTTGACCACGCAGGTTTCAACCTTGTGAAACATAAACAATGGTCTTTTGAACCAATGCTCTGATACCACTTGTTGGTCCCGAAAGAGTAAGGTTTGGTGTATGGGGGAGGGGAATACACCAAATACAAACTTTTCAGTTTACTTGACTGTTTAGCTACAGAGATTAAGCTTTCTCTAAAGGCGATTGCTAAGATTGACAGACCAGATCACTAACCAGGTTCACTACCAGGTCGACTTAGTGATATGTCCAGACAAATTCTCTCTGGTGAAATACGCTAGGCATATAGCAAGGGTGATCATGTTATCCAATAGAGTGTAGTGTGCGGAATATGGCGGATTTAGCGTGTTGCTCTTATTAGAAAACCTTGATAAATACTTAGCCAAATATATTAAGAGGTTGATTAAAACAATGCAATTTAGAATGCAAGTGTAGGGTTAAGAGAATAAAATACGTAAGGTAAAGAACACAGTTGTGTTTACGTTGTTCGGGAAACCCCCTACGTCCACGGTCCAATCAAACTAGATTGGATATTGAATACTTAGGATACTCTCTTCTTTATACTCGATGAGAAAATCAAAAACTAGAAAGAAACTTGTGCACGAATAGGGTCGTGTCCCTTACAACTGGCAAATAAATCTGCTACAAGGTACCTTCACGTTAATCCACTAGAAAACTACTAGCTAGCGAAGATATCTTCCTTCTTCTTCTCGATAAGACAAACTTGAATCGAGGTTGGTGTGATTTCGATCATGAACGAATTAAACACGATCTGGATTGTGAAATCTCCTCATTGAATACTTCAAATGATAGAGTAGATTTCTTGGCAAAGTTTCAGCTTGTAAATTTGCGTGTAGGTTCGTAAGTTCTCTTCCAGATTCTATTCGATGCTTTTATAGGTGCAGAATTCGAAATTCTGACCGTTGCGATTGATTGGCGTGAAATAACTATTGAATGCCAATCAAAGATATGAATCCTTGATTTAATCCTCTTGCCTTATAGGAATGGCTGGTTGAATCTCTCTGATTATGGAAAGCAGATAGCTTGATTGATCTCTTTCCTTTTTTTGCATTCCAATTGATTCACCTTCCTTCTTAATCTCTTGATTGATTGACTTTCCATCTTCGTGAGATCTGATGATGTGGCATAAGGATATGATTCTTTCTAAGTATATTTGGATGACGCTTTGCATACCAGATGACTTAGATAAATATCAGATGACTAGGTGAAATACCAGATGACATATTGTATATCTGTAGTTTAACCAAGTCTCCATCTCAGTGATCTGTAAGGGACAGGTTCACTCTCCCAAGTTGGTCTGGTTAACCAGATGACGTCCACTGCCAGCGAGGTGATTTGGTCCAAAGTTGCTACAAAAGTTGGTGCAAATAACTGGGTGAAATCTACTTTTGACCTGATTGAGTGACCTTCATCAGATGGTCTGCTTGCTTTCAGGTGAGCTTGTCTGCTTCGATTATGCTGAAGAGACTATCTAACCAGATGACTTCCTATAGGTCATAATACTTAAAGTATTTAAGTCCTTTACAATTAGTCATCAGCTAACATGGCCTAAATAAGGATAGGCTTGCTCTCTATCAGATTCACTTGATAACATAATGATCTGTTATATGTTGAGCAGGCTAAGTCTAGCAAGCGAGACTATAAATAAATCTAAGTGTGTTTCGAAAGAACATCATCAAAACTAAATTTTGTCAACAGTCTTTGTACTTGGGTAAGGGGCCTATGAAATTCATGCCCCAAATGTCAAAAATATCTGCTGGCAGGACTGGAATCAAAGGTATGTCTTCCTTCTTGGAAATGTTTCCTTTTCATTGGCATTGGTCTCATGTCCTGCATTTTTCAAAACAATCATTGAAGATTCTTAACCAGTAGAACCCATTATCCAGGATCTTTCTTTCCGTACACCTTGGCTCTAAATGTCCCTCTCGTAGCAATGCTCAAGTATACTACCTTGATCTTCCTCGGGAGTATACACCTTCGGGGGATTAAGTCAGTACACTTCTTCGAAAATATGGGTCATCCCAGATGAATGATTCGCTTATCTTCTTGATCCTCCCTATCTGGTACTGGTCAACCTCCATAGGAAAAGTCTTCGTGATGATGTAATTGACTATGTCGACATACCATGGTTCGATAGTGCCTATCCCGTACAACTCCTCATTGAGAAATCTCTCATTGAGTGGTGTGTTGTCATCTTCCCTCAAGATCCTGCTAAAGTGGTCAGCCACATAGTTTTGGGCTCCACTTTTGTCCTTCACTTCAATGTCAAACTCTTGGAGTAGAAAGATCCATCTTATCAAGTGTGGCTTACTATCCTTCTTGGTCATAAGTTACTTCAAAGCACCGTGATCCGTGTAGACCACTGTCTTGCTCCCGAAAAGATAGGAACAAAACTTCTCAAAAGCAAATACCACGGCAAAGAGCTCTTTCTCCGTGGTGGTATAGTTGATCTGGGTTCCAGTAAGGGTCTTCGAAGCATAGTATATCACATGGTTATCCTTGCCAATATTCTGGCCCAGCACTGCTCCAATGGCATAGCCACTAGCATCGCACATTAGCTCAAAGGGCATCCCCCATTCGGGTGGTCTGATTACTGCTACCAAGATTAAGTGATTCTTCAAGATCTGAAATGCCTTCTTGCATTCTTAATTGAAATCCCAAGGCACATTGTTCTGGAGCAACTTATTGATCAAAGTACTTCACAAAGAGACGATAGAAATCCGTGTGGTCAAGGAATTCCCGCAGTTACTTCTCATTGGTAGGGTATGGCAGCTTTGTGATCACTTCCACCTTGGCGCGATCCACTTCAATTCCTTTCTCAGAGATAACATAGCCAAGCACAATGCCTTCCTTGACCATGAAGTGGCATTTCTCATAGTTGAGCACCAAGACTTTCTCCACCCATCTTTGTAGTACCATCTCAAGGTGCTCAAGATATTGGCCAAAGCTGCTTCCATAGACTGTAAAGTCGTCCATAAACACCTCAATGCAGTGCTCAAGGAGATCAGAGAATATACTCATGCACCTTTGGAATGTCCCAGGGGCTTTGCATAACCCAAAATGAATTCTTCGGGAGGCGAAATTTTCGAAGGGGCAAGTGAAAATAGTCTTCTCTTGGTCCTCGAGCGCTACCCATATTTGCATATATCATGAATATCCGTCAAGGAAATAGAACTTGTTTCCTGCCAGCTGCTCCAACATCTGGTTAATGAACGGCAGTGGAAAGTGGTCCTTCTTGGTCACCTTGTTCAGCTTCCTGTAGTCAATGCAGACTCTCCAACCTGTCTGTAGTCTTGTGGCGATTAGCTCTTTGTTCTCGTTCTTGATCACTTGCACGCCAGACTTCTTGGCACAACATGGATCGGCCTGACCCATCGGCTGTCTAAAATGGGATAGATCATCCCCAAATCAAGGAGTTTGACAATCTCCTTCTTAACTACCTTCATCATGACTGGATTAAGGTTCCTTTGTGGATCTCTGAATGGTACCGCATCTTGCTCAAGCAGAATGTTATGTTGGCATACCGTAGGGCTAATTCCCTTGATGTCAGCTAAAGTCCATCCTATAGCCTCCTTGTATTTCCATAGCAGATCTTAGATCCTATTTTCTTCTTCTTGGTGTAACTTCGATCTAATGATCACTGGCAATGTCTCCTTTTTGCCCATGTAAATATACTCTAGATGCTTGGGCAAAGTCTTCAAATCCAATTTTGGTGGCTTGAATATGGATGATTTCATCTGGTTCCCCGTAATTGAGAGTGATTTAAGGACTCGATTCTCCACTCCTTGGACATATGTCTCATTGGTTACTTCTTCCTCCTTGCCCTCCTTATTTCCTGGTTTGTCCTCCATTTTGTTCAGAATTTGGGGCAGGGCTTCCTCAATGTCTTTGTTAATGGATTCCACAAAATCCACTATTTCTTCGTCTGAAGCATGTTGCTCTGACTTGTAGATATCAAAAGTCACCATCTCTCAAGCAAACTGGAAAGTCAGCTTCCCGGTGTCGTAGTCAATCACGGTCCTGACCATCTTGAGGAATAGCAGACCTAAAAGCATAAGAGGCTTCTAGGCAGTGAAGCTACCCATGTTAAGTGTATAGAAATCAACATGAAAAATTAGGTCTTGTACCTTGATCAAGACGTCCTCCACCATGCCTTCTGGGTAGACGCTGACTTGTCTGCTAACTGGATCATGGCCTTAGATGGCTTCAGTGGGCCTATCTTCAATATCTCGTACATAGACAGGGGCATGAATTTGATCGAAGCCTCCAAGTCTATTATGGCTTGATCAATACTGGTATTTTCGATCACACAAGGGATACTGAACATCCTTGGATCTTCGCACTTGATTGGCAGATCCTTCTTGAGTACTGTGGAGACATTTTCTCCGACTAGGAATCTTGTGTTATCAGGGTACTGTACCTTCTTGGTTCACGGCTCCTTTAGAAATTTTGCGCATCTTGGCATAGCCGTCAGTGCAGTGACAAGTGGAATGTTGACTTCCACCTTCTAGAACACCTTGAGCAGTTCCTTCAGCTTTTCAGCTTCCTTCTTTTTGGCCAACCTTCAGGGGAAGGGTGGCTTGCAATAGATGTTCTCCTCCAGAGCTTTCTTGGGTGACTTGACTCTAGGTTTGGCGTCTGGTATCTTGACCTGCTCCTCCTTAATTTCTAGCTCCAATGGTTCTACCATCTCCTTGGCAGACTCCACTACTCGTTCATGTAAGAATTTACCGTTCCTGAGTATCACCACGTTGACTTGTGGCTAGGGATTCACATGGACTTGGGATGGCAGTCTTCCTTGCTTCTGGTCCATCGTGACGATAGTCTGGGTCAAGTTGGTGATCTGGTTGGCTAGAGACTGTAGATCTCCTCGACTCTTTGTCTTAAACTTCTCAAAATCGTCGCTGAACTTATGGTGCTCCTTGGTCAAGTTCTGAAATTTTTCGGAGAGAGATGGGCCTCTTAGTTGAATTTGATGTTGAGCCTCGGGTGGAGCTTGATAGTGATTTCCTCCATATCTCAAGTTCTCATGGTTCCTCCATCCTGGATTGTAAGATTGTGAGTGGGGATCAAATATATGGCTTGGGCCTGATTATGGCTTCATCCATTGTTGGTGTGCCAAAAAGCATTGACTTCTTCTTCTCCTAGGGTAGGACATTCATCGGTCAAGTGGGTGGTAGCAAAGCACAGCTCACACACCTTGACATTCTTCTTGATGGTCAACTTCATCATCTCCATCATCTGCTTCATGGTGGCACACAGGTCCGAGAGTTCCATCTTGGACTGTGATGCGGAAGCATTTCCCATGGTCCTGGTCAAGGAATATGCATCATCTCGGGAGTCTTTTGTCATGTCGTTCAACAGCCTGAAAGCTTCAGAAGGCTTCTTGTTCAAGATAGAAATTGTCGTTCGCCAGGCCTTATTCCATTGATGTAGTAATGGATCAAGTCCTGGTCACAGATGTTGTGTTGTAGGTACTTGGCCAACATGAGCTTGAATTTGTTTCAATAGTCATAGAGTGACTCTCCGGCCCCCATATGGATGGTGCTCATCCTTTTTCTTGTATTTTGGATCCTCGAGACAGGATAGTACTTCTCCAGGAACTTCTGCTGCATTGTTTTCCAAGTCGTGACACTACCTACAGGTAAAGTGTAAAGCCATTCTCAAGCTGTATCTTGAAGTGAAAAAGGAAATTATATCTGACGTATATACTCTCTTTTTGATGCTCCGTTGGTCCTGATAGTTCCATAGGCCATCTCAAAGTTTTGAAGATGCCTTTGCGGATCCTCTCCTTGCATGTCAATGAACTTGGGTAAGATCTGAATGAAAGAGTGTCTTAGTTCCCAGTTGTCTGCGATCATGGGCAAGGTAAAGCCCAAGGGTTTCAGATTGTTGTTGTTGGGGAACATCATATCCCTTAGTATCTGTTTGGGAGCTGCATTATCGTTGTTCTCATTATTGATTTCTCCATTTTCCTCCGCCATTCTTGCTGTTTGACGGGCTTTTCTCTCATGTTGTGTCTATCTCCTTAGTATGCCTCTCCTTCTCCTAGAATTTCTCTCGATCTCTAGATCAAATCAAATGTGTCTGAGTTATCCTTCAGGCTTGGTCGAAGCATACACCGTGGACAAGAGTTGAGTAGAGATGAGAGAGAAATTTTGGAAACGCAGCTCCCCGACAATAACGCCAATCTGGCAGAGCTCAGTCATTATCACTCCAGTCAAGATAAGTTTATAATACCTAAACTCTTAACTAGGTTCCACTAGTAGCAAGTACAGGGTCGGTCCCACAGGGATTTGGTGGATTCCTCTCTTGATGTCACAATTTGAGTTTTGAGTCAGGTCTTGCCTTGGGCAAGAAGTTGTAATCAAGCAGAAAGTAAAGTGTTGAAATATAAATAACTGAAAAGAAAACACTAAGAGAGTTAAATGAGAAAGCAACTTAACTTGGGTTAGAATCCTTGAGTCCTGACTTATGTCTTGATCATTGGTGCAGAGTTATTCATTGTACTAGAATGTCATTCGTTAAAGGCGAGAGTAAGAAAGAGATTTTACTCCTACCACTCAAACGCATCACTCAGGCAACCCCTTTTGTAATCGTCACGTAGCCACCTAAGCCTTGCTCAGCATACCTTTTCAGCCCATAAGGTAAGGGTTACTTACTTTGTTATCCCCCTTACCCAAGATTGTTCCTGGACCAAGCCTACTCCAGCATGCCAAAATAGGCATTAGCGGGACTCCGCAACCATGGGCACTCCATCACAGACACCCGTCCCATGACATTCCCACCTACATCACCACGCTGATCCCTTTGACCAACAAGCAGAAAGTTGCTAACACTTGGAATTTCCAGTTCATAGGGGTAATCTGATCTTGCCCAAAACTGCTACTGGCCAGACAACACCGAGGACTTGATCAAGTTGCATATGTTTCAGATCTAGCGCTTTAGGAACATGCTAATACAACTATAAGTACGTTTAGACCTCTCAAGGCGGTATAAGCTTTGACTCAATTCATCTTTCCCAAGCAAGTAAATAAACCTAGCTATTCATATTGAAAGTAAAGAACACAAAATACATAAACAAAAGCATACCTATATTAAAATACAAAATTAAAGTGTTACCAAAAGATCCTTTTGCCAGCACCAACTTTGAGCAAGGCCAAAAGCATGAATATAAATTAAATATATTATTTTCCCATAGGCTTGTTTCTTCCTCCCAATCAATCATTAGAATAATCTTTACACTAAGAGAAAGAGCAGCTAGGCGTCGTCCCTTCCATCGATTGTGTGTGACTCTGCTTCATTGCGGGGGTATATATAGTTCTTCGTGGGCTTGCGCTTTGTGATAGAGGTGGCTAGGGTTCACGGCTAGACTTTTCTTCCCCGGTGATAATTCTTGTGTAAAGGAGATACTCTCAATCCTCCAAATATTCGGTGGAAGGAAAGGGAGATCTTTTTCCTTTTCTGCGTAAGGAAAGAAATCCACCGCATATACCAGCTCATTGCCCGATGTCTTATGCGCTCCCTGCTGCTTCCATCTCGCTCCTCGTCTTGGCCATGGTGTTCCTCTTGCCCCCAGCGGCTGCAATGTGATCTCGAGCAGTACATTACCTTGTCTTGAGCTTCAGACTACCCAAGATGCTTCGTGTACAAACTTGCCTTTTTCTTGAGATGACCTGCAGCCTTGGCCTGTATCCTGCAACCCCAGACTCATGTCCTCCCAGACACAAAACAAGATAAAAAATAAGGGAAAATGACTTGATCTAGACCTAGGACAAGATATAAAAGAGCACAAAAAACGAGCTCGTTACGCAACAGAACATATATGGATCATATAGTCAGAAATATGACTCGCAAGTCAATTTTACAGAAAAAATATAAAATGTTTAGTGAACACAACTATTTGCAATAAACACTGTGTGTTACTATGTGGTGGTACAATTATAGAGTTAGATGTTAACTATTTGGCTCGTGTCCACTGAGTATTTCTATACTCAGCCTTGGATGTTGTTTTTCCTAATGTGCAGGTTGAGTGAGGGTTGATGAGGTGGAGGAATTTTTGAGTTGAATACCATTTTTGTCGTTGATCAAGTGTTAACCTTGAGCACGCATCGTCATATGCGTGTTCACTTGTATCCCGCTGCAAACACTTTGATAACTAGTAGTTTTGTTTTAAGTTATTGAGTACATCTTTTGCTACTTATAAACTACACATCATTTTGCGTAGATCCGACTTATCCGTATCGATTATGTAAATTAAATCCCCATTAATCCTTAAATCTCGTATAGTTATTAATCCTTCATTTATAGACACACCAATTATTCATTGAGAAACAATGATCTTTTATTTCCCATTTTAAATTTTCGTTTTCAGTAATAGTTCCGTCTAAGTTGTTCTTAAATTTAGCGGGCTATTACAAAGTCGTATCAGAGCAGTTCGTTTGCTTTGAATCTATAAATTTCTTTCAGCCAAGTCTAGATTAAGTTACTAGACTTATATGAATTCAACCAATAATTCCCAACACTCCATCACATCACATTCAAATATGGATAGGTAAGCGATCTTATATATTTGGAGGGAAATTTTTTGGTTCCTATCATATGCCAATTGGGTATTGTTATATATTTTCAAGATGGTAATGGTGGTAAATGCAAGAAGCAAGGGGATTCGTTTGTGGTTCCGCTTGAACGAGAACTTGGGTTGGAGATAGAGAGAATAAACTTATTTCATTAATGCAATGCTTGTTTAAAAGTTGCTATTTCATTTTAGTAGTTGTTGACTTGTTGTTGGATCATTATATGTGGGAAACAAGCCTTAGTTTTGGATTAGGAATGATATTACATAATTTCTTTCTTCTCTTCCAAGTTCTCTTTCTCTCTCTACCTCTCTCTCTAAATTTCACCAGAAATCTCTACTGTTACATTGAGGTGTTCATAAAATTATGCACAAATAGCTGGGCCCATTACAATTGGTATCATCCTTCAATATCCTGGGGTTGCTCCACGGATTTGCAAAACATACAAAAAAGAAAGGTGAACCGTATCTTCATATCAACATCACCAACAATGGAGGCATCTGGATTAAGATCGATTCCACTGCAACAACTTGATTTGGGCAAGGATAGAAGGTCAGTTGTTGGGCAATGTGATAATACTTTGATTCACTCTTTTCCTACACTAGAATTTCCAAAATTTGATGGGCACCAACCTCGATCTTGGATTATCACATGTGAAAGCTATTTCAAATTGGTTCCTAACATAGATGATCATCACAAAGTGCATTTTGCTCTTACTCACTTTAAAGGAAGGGCAAGTTCATGGTTTGATAATATCATATTAGGAAAATTGGATTTAACTTGGAACCTCCTAGTTGAATTGATTTATGCTAGGTTTGAAGATTTGCGACAAACCAAACTATTTCAAGAATTTAATAAGTTCAAACACATTGGTAGTTTTGCAATTTATGTCGACAAATTTGAAGAGCTTATGGACCATATTTTGATGCTAAATGGTGGCAAATATTTGAGAGTTATTTAATTGACAGTTTCATTAGTGGCTTATGTGAAGAACTACAATCTCCTATTAGAATATTTGATCTTACATCTCTCCATCAAGTTATTGAGTTGGTCAGAGATAAATTTTTCATCTTAGAGGTTAGTCATGAAGGGTCGACCAGTCAGGACATTATGTCTCACCATCTTGATTGTGGATTGCATAAAGATATTGCTATGATGTTTCCTAATATTGCATTAGATTTTAGTGATAGAAATGAATTTGAGGATGACAAGTTGATTGTTGATGTTACACACAATAGAAAGATGATTGACGATGCCAAGCAGGATCATTCTTCAAATTTAAAGATTGATATCATTTCCTAACATCACGATATAGAGCTTCTGGTTGGGTATAAGAATTCTGAAGTTTCAGCGAGAAAAGATGGCATTGGGGTGCCCCTATTCAAAACTAATTTCTACGATGAGACACCATCAGCTGTTGGGGCAAGATGCATAGCGAAGTACTTGCAGAGTTTCACAATTGACAAGAAAGAAAGTCCATATGGATCTTCTCTTAAATATTCGAACAATGTTCAGACAGAATCAAGAAATTTCATGTAGGAATTGAGGAATAATTCATGGCCCTTGTGCAGATTATCCCAACACAGAGTTGAAGATGATTCGGATTTTAAATTTCCAAAAATGGATGGATCAAACTTGGGGGATGGAAATACTAGTGGTGTTGCTTCTGTTAAGGGTGGTGAATATTCAGACAAATATACGGTTTTTGAGGATTATAATTTCTCGGCAAGTGTTGATGTAGGAGAAAACCAAATATTTGTGGATGGTAACAATACGACCTTGAGCAAGACCAATAATAGAAAGCTGGAAATAAGAACAAATGTCTTATGCATTCAATTAGGCCATTAGACTCTTTTGGTAGTTGTGTGGCAAATATTGATCATAATTCATGTTTGTATCCCTCCATGTGTCCAGCCAGATCATTGTTTGCTATAGATCCAACGTGGAGCGAAACCTCATCTGCTGCTGAACTTGGTGCATGTCTGAAGGAGATGAGGAATGATAGTAAAATGTTCTCTTCTTCTTCCTTGAAGCAGTTTGAATCCTCAAAGAAGCTCAAGAATCCAAAAACCGGCTCTAATAAATTAGAACAGAATGACATATCACAAGCTGTGTCAATGCTTCTTTTCATTACTGGAATCAGTATTAGAACACTCTCTGCAACTAGTCTTGGGAAAATGAAGTAGATAATTCAAACAAGAAGCTAAATCAAATGCAGAGTTTAGTACAAGACTTGCACGAAGAACTCGAAATGAGAGAAATGGTAATGGTGAAGGAAATACAAAATGAGGAAAAAGATTCACCTCCCACGACTAAGGAGCCGATTTCATCTCCTTCTCTTGTGAAAGCTAATGATAAGAAGGCAGAGAGCTTCGATCTATTAAACAGAATCGAGGCAGAGCTTCAAGCAGAACTTGAGATGCTAGAACAAAACTTGAAGACATCTGAACAAGACAAAATTTCTAGTTTTGTTGAGCTTGATCCAGGTATCAAGCTAGAAATTGTTCGAGCAGAGCTAAAGCCATCAGTGATGGAAGATTTAACAGAGTCAGGAAGCGAAACAACAGATACCATGAGAACCGATCACTCTACACCTGCAAACTATTATATTTCTCCATTGGAATTGAGCTTGAAGCTCCATGAGTTGATAGAGTCTTTGAAATTATGTTTTGGAGATAGTGATAGGGGTGATGGCGAGTTCTTATGTAAAGGATGGTATCTCCTTGCAAATATTCAAGCAGATGTTGTTAGGCCTGTAGTTCTTTTTTGGGGTGAGACTAAACAATCTGGTGGATATCCCGTTGGCGATGGAAATAGTTATTTATTTTGTTCCAACATACGTGAGAACTTGATGGTGTGTGAATGGAGAGGCTAACAAGCTCATCGAAGTCGTGGCCAAGAAAGTCAATCTGCAAAGCTTGAGCAATTTTGTCTACGATAGGGGTCGACTAACAAGTGAAAAAGATTGATCCTTGAGGACAAGGATCTCAAATGGGGGCAGTATTGTCATGTACCAATTGGGTATTGTTATATATTTGCAAGATGGTAATGGTGGTAAATGCAAGAAGCAAGGGGATTCGTTTGTGGTTCCACTTGAACGAGAACTTGGGTTGGAGATAGAGAGAATAAACTTATTTCATTAA
Organism: Leonotis leonurus; assembly: GCA_026898415.1. Classification (NCBI taxonomy): domain Eukaryota; kingdom Viridiplantae; phylum Streptophyta; class Magnoliopsida; order Lamiales; family Lamiaceae; genus Leonotis; species Leonotis leonurus. The sequence continues at coordinate 14,217 of JAPKLX010000531.1, forward strand.
TGTAATGCTTGTTTAAAAGTTGTTATTTCATTTTAGTAGTTGCTAACTTGTTGTTGGATCACTATACGTGGGAAACAAGTCTTAGTTTTGGATTATGAATGATATTACATAATTTCTTTCTTCTCTTCCAAGTTCTCTTTCTCTCTCTACCTCTCTCTCTAAATTTCACCAGAAATCTCTATTGTTACATTGAGGTGTTCATAAAATTATGCACAAATAGCTGGGCCCATTATGAATGAGATGTTGAATGGTTATGAAAATGTGCATATATATAGGATTTTATTTTGTAAATTCGATAGAATGTGAGTTATATTTATGTTTTATTTGTTAAATGTTTAAATTATGCATATATAAATTGAAATGAATATGTTATTCCAAAAATTACTTAGATGAGTTAAGATACACATTTATTCTTGAAAAAGAACTAGGAACAATAAACTATCAGGATTCATTTCTTCATGAACAAGGCAATGATGAATGTCTCTAAATGATAGTGATATGAGCATAGTCTCTTCTTTCGATAGTTCATACATGAAGCAACACCAAATTGACTATGATTTTTCCGTGATAATGTAAGAATCAACTAAAATAATCATAACTATGTCTACCGCAATGATGCCCATCATATTAAAAGTAATAATAATAATAAAATAATTGCAAAACCAGAAAAACTTAGAATGCAAGTATATGAATCATGGTTCATGGGTGTTAGGTAGGTTATGATGTGTGATTTTCTATAGCACTTGAAGATCTTTGTCGCTTAAGATTTTCTGCTTATCCATTATGTTCGAGTTTGGCTCATCATAGTATCATACTTTTTAGACGCCATGAATGAGACGTACTGTTCAAAGGAGGCTAGGACCACATGCTACGCCAGCAGAGATCATATTTGAGTACCGCAACTATGGTCAGGTTTGGGGAGACAATGTGGGCAAGTTCTTGACCCACTACTACCGTTTGTCATAGGCTGCCCATCAACATGGTGTGACTCATTTTGATGGGGTTAGATGCTCGATGACATGGATGCCTTTTGATTCATAAGGCTATACTAGGGATATTTCTGTTAACTATACATACCGCAGTGTTAATAGCTATGATTTGGAGACAAACTTGCTTATATTTCTCTATCATTATCTTTATGTGTTTGTTGCATAAGGGGTTGCACCTAAGGGACCCTATCTTGCTCCTAGGGAGTTTACTTGACATGATGTTACACCAAAGTGGTTATATCTGGAGGTGTCACCCGACTTCAAATAATGATGTTACACCAATGCCAATACCACCACCTCCAGCAGAGCTAGACAAGTCACTTCAGGGTGGTAATTGAGCATCATGATGGGCATGGGGTTTTTCATGACATTTATGCATTAGTAGAACTGAAAAAGGGTAATGCATAAATAAATAAAATAACTACAATGTAACTCGGGTGTAGCTCGATAAGCTAACAAGGAGTGCTAAGCCAAATAACTAAAACAACGATATGCAAGAAACTCCCCAAAGGATACAAAATTCCAAGAAAGCCTCCATCTGCGACTAGCGACTAGGAGGATTTTCAAAGCAAATGGGTCCAATGGGGAATAAGAAAATGTCAAACAGGCGAGCTAAAGAGTCCAAAACATGGTGAAGAAAAATAAGATGGAGTGCGCAACCACAAAAACAAATAAAAGAGAAATACAAAGTGCTAAACGGGGAGCTCAAGCATGCAACAACATCACTGCAGAGAGCTAATACACCAAAGTGAAGGTAGTATAGTGGTATCATCATCAGAGTAACAACACCAGTAATCAAGCACCGAGCAACTAACACATCCATAACCTGGGTAAATTAGTGGCAGCAACAACAGGGAAACAACACAAGTAATCAAGCACCGAGCAGCAGTAATCAGGCAACAAACATCAGATGACCGTATGATTGTATCTCCGCTAAGTAGTCAAACTAGCGGTCACCTCGGTATGTCCTATCAAGAGAAATGCCATCAAAGAAATACTCAAGTATCCAACAACCAGCACATATAATACATATAAGGGGGAACCATCCAAGATGGGACAAATGGCACTCGGGCAAGCACTAGCGACAAGTATAGACAACCCAAAACCCATGGTGCAGCACGAACTACCATGTATAGTAGAGTATGGACCCCATAACCACCCACCATAAGGACAAAGGTCATCATGATAAGGATATAGGCAACCTCTCAATACAGCAAGAGCCTCAAAGCAAACCAACAAAACAAGAACAAGATAGCACAAAAGTTCAAAATTCACAAGAAGTAGACATTTGGAGGTTATCCAAAGTTCCCTTGCGTGGTTTCATATGCCCATGGTTACCAGAGGGGCAGAGACCTCCTGCCAATCAACCAGTAGAAGCTGAAAGGCCAAACAAGGGGAGATCTCAGATGACCAAATCTAAGAAGAGTTAGGTTATTCGGCCAAAAGTCTCAAGGTATATACCTTCAAGGGTTCCCTAAATTATCCACATGTGGTTTCCCATGCCCATGGTTTTCAGTGGGGAAGAGACCTCCTAATTCACAAAGAAATGTACACCAATCCAAGACAACGCAAAGCCAAATAAAACCAACCGGCACCAAACCATAATATAACATCATCAAAGTCATCAATACAACACGGCCACACAAAATGCAACAATTCGGGCAGCACATAGAAGAGCACAAATGGCCAAAACTAGAGAGACGGGTTATGGTGTCAAAGGTCACAAGGTGTAGTCCTTTGGGGGTTACCCAAAGTATCCATGTGTGGTTTCCTATGCCCATGGTTTCTAGAGGGGCAGAGACCTCCAGAAACTCAAAGTAATGCCCATCATTTCCAGAACATCACAACCAAAATCACACAAACCAGAGGCACATAGAGCTAGGTCCATGTAATCCACAACTAATGAATATAATGCAAACCATACAGAACCACTAAATAAGAGTAAACTATACCAAAAGGTAGTGCAGCCTCAGAGCAAGAAATAGAAGAGCATTCCACATAAGGAATGCGAAAAGAGCTCAAAAACGCAATGTACACCCACACCAAATCAAGAGACAAGGGGAGAGTACAACCTGGTGATGAAGAAAGTACTCAACACGTAGTGCGTGTTACGGTCAATGTGAGACATAACAGCATCCTCGTGACAGAGTGATTTCATTACCCAATAGGTGTCGTTCAGGATTTATCTCACCAAAACACTAGGTACAAATGCTTGCCCTCTAATATAAAGGTTATTCCGCGCATACCAAATGTAGATGATAGTCACTCCCAGTGCAATCCACTTTGTTTTCCTTACAATCTCCGATCTAAACTTGTGACGCTAGAAGTGAGGAATTGCACTAGAAATAGTAGTCATGCGATTTTTAAAACCAAACCACGCACATATGGTATCCCATACTTCCCGCAACTTAGATCATTTGAAGAATATGTGATCATTGGTTTATGTTTCCATGTTGCAAAGGAGACACTGACGTTGTATATCATAGTGTTTGAGCATATCAAAAGTCTTCAGTCTCCCTTGCAAAACCAGACACATCGACATCGAAAAATTAGGTGGGATAAATGAGCGTCGGATGACTTTATGAGAGAACATATTTACACCACTCGGAAAAAAGAACTCATAAACTCCTAGAGATCTTTTATATGTTCCTTCAAACCAATTAGGTTTGTCAATGGGTGGGTAAAACAAGGACCAGAACCGTTAAAATAGTTATCGTTAAATATCGAATTCGGACCCGCACTCGAACCTTTAAGTATATTACAAATGGTTCTCGGTCGGGAGAAGACCCATGGATATTTTTGGGTCTGGGTCACCCATGGGTATTTTCGGGTAGGTGATTTTAAATGTATAATATGTGATTTTTTAAATTTATAATTGAAATTAAATTTAATTTAATTTTAAAATATAAATTTTATTTTATAATTTAAAAATTCAATTTATAATTGAAATTGAACTTCAAATTAATTTCATAAAATTATGAGATATTATCAAATATTAATTTTTTTTAAAATTAAAATAAAAAAATTGAAAAAAAAATGATCGGTCCGGTCCGGGTTAGAACCGGAACCGTACCTAGCGGGTTGGTTCGAGTCTGGACCGACCACGACAGGATTTGAACGGGTATGGAACAGGAACCGAAACCATAACTTTAAAATGAATGAGTTTTGACTAGTTCCGGGTTTTACCCGCCCAATGTCATCCATAGAACTAATCAGAAAGCTTGTTTTTAGCAATCTCAAGATTACCATTACATCTTGACATAATATTTTTAAGAATTGGAGAATCCCTCTTGGGGAATGGAACATTCGAAATATCCTATGTATGAAGGTAGTTCGAGTGAATCCACTTAATCCAGAGTGTATCCGATTTGGCATGAATGTTCCAAAGGTATTTAGCATGCAAAGCTTTATTCCACACCAAAAAATCACGAAGCCCGTGTCCTTCTTCCTCACAGTGAAGGCATACTTTCATCCACGCTACCGAGCAATAAGTACCAGCCAAACGAATTTTCTAAGATTTTAGTAATACAATCAACAACACTGGAAGGTATTGGAAGGTCCTGAATCCAATAGCACTCAACCCCTTGTAACAAGGCTCGAATCAATTCTAAGCGACCTGGACGACAAAGGTTTGAGTTAGACCACCACTGAATGAAATTAGTAATTTGAACAGCAGGAGAGAGTAGTTATTTATATTTCAAGGATCTTGAGGCTAAGGGTAATCCAAGGTATTTAACCAGGAGGGATCCCTCTAGAAAGTCAAATAGATGAAGAATGACCCTCTCTTCATAGGGTCGGACACCCCCAAGGAAGACATGATACTTGCTCTTGCTAATCCAATGTCCGGATGTCCTCGTGAATTCCTCAATCACATCACGAAGAACTTTTATGGACTCTGGTTCACCACAACCAAATAGGAGAAGGTCATCTACAAAAGCCAAGTGAATAATATCATGAGTATCGCACATAGAGTGATGAAAAAACCGTAACTCATGAGCGCGAATGTAAATGAGACGGGAAAGATACTCGATGCAAAGAAGAAACAAAGACGGGGACATCGGGTCACCTTGACGCAATCCCATTTGTTCCCTCACAAAGCCATGGCATCCGCCATTAATGGTAATCGAGAAAGTGCTGATGACACATAAGTGATGATCCAATAAATGAATTGAGGGTGAAAATTTAATCCATGGAGGACATCCTTAAGGAAATCCCATAAGATACAGTCATAGGCCTTCCTAAGGTCAATTATCACCATAAATCGACCATGATGTCACTTTTCCTTGAATGAAGACTGCCTAAGCCGGATATATAACCTTGTGGAGGAGGTGGATCATCAGTATCTGTTTAGCTCATTTTTGTGTGTTTTTGGTTCATATTTGGTCGTGTCTAGCTTTTAGTTGGAGTCGGTTTGATGTCTTTTAGTTCGTGTTTATGTTGGATTTTGTTTGTTATTTGTTTTGGATATAGAATGACGAAAAGAAGTTAATGTGAGCTGAAATGAAGCCATAATTGCCAAAGATGCTAAGCCCAATGAAACCGAGAAAACTGGAAAGAAGGTTGCTAGGAGTTACGGGCAGAAGACGAAAGGAGAAAGAACGCGAAAGCATGGCAATATGCGAAATTGTTGCGTCTTGCGCAACAATTTTGTTTTAGCTCGTTCTCCTTCATTACAACTCCGAATTTGGATCCGTTTGTGGCTACGGACTCCTATCAAGACGAGCTTAAATTCAATATTTCCAAAATTTCATATTTTTCACAGGCCAGCAGTCGCTGGGGTTCTAGCAGTCATTGGAGTGCAGAATTTCATAAATTCAGAGAAGTCGGGCCAATGACCGCTGGATACCCAGCAGTCGCTGGGCCCGTTAATTTGGCAGTTTTCAGCGGGTTTTAAAGAGGAAATCAGGCAATTTTAGAACATCTATCTCCCATATCTCTCTTAGAACTCGAACATTAGCACTAAAACTCTCTTAGGAAGTACTTTGATCTTGTAGTTTTACATTTGGAAAAAAGTTTTAAGATGGAGATCAACCTCTCCATCCAAGTAGTGTAATCATAGTATGTTTCTTTATTTTATTTCTTGCTTATGATTGTATGAAATGATTCTGTATGTTGAATCTCCACTAGGGTTGAATTTCTTGTTGATTATTGATGTTATCGTAATTCATACTCGTTGTTTGGATTATGCTTATTTAGTTGTACTGATTGATCACCATTACAATTCATTAGACGTAGGGTGAGGTCGAGAGACAATCCTTATGTTGGATCAAAATCCAATCAATATCGGTTGTAATCAGAAACGTATTAATCGAGTATTCATTTGTTATCTTGATTTCTTGATTATGTGGCTTAAATACGAGAGTTGAAGTCACAATCTAATACACATAATGTAAAATACCGAAAAATGAATATGTTTGCTAAGAAATTAATTAAATATTATTATTTGTATTATATCAAGAAAAGCTCGGTGGAATATGTTCGTTTTTTAGCATAATTACAAACTTTAATTATTTTAGTTTAACGTTTGATTAAGATATTATATTTATACAACGGCAACACTTGCGCATGGGTAACATGGAAAAATAATTTTTCTCCATTGACATCTTTCCCTTCTCACCCCTTTTCTCAACCTTCTTTTCTTAACTATCCTCCAGCAAGAAGAGAGCAGCTCCAGCGAGGAGAGGGAAACTCCGGCAAACCCATCATGAAAGCTTCACCTTCACACCTTAGTTCTTCCATAAGGTAGTCATTCATTCTCTTTACCGAATTAGACCAGAATGGGTAGGATTATGAATTGTCTTGTATTAATATGTGATAATATGGTTATTTGATTTGAGAATTAGTAGTTTGATGTTGTTTTTTTGGTAATGAAACATAATGAAATAGGAGATTAAATTTTGCCCTACATTTTGTTGGTTCAAAGTTTCTGCTTCGTTTTTGCCTCGTCATTCCAGTACTTCATCAGTGTTAAAATTTTTATCTTTTAAGTTAATACAATACTAGATCGTGTTAGGAGTAATCTCCAACTTGAATCACTCCGTTTCGTTTTATGTTTTCGATTTGTTATGAATTTTTTAAAAGGGTTGCGCAAACTGATAATTCCTGCGAAAATCTGGACATTTTTCTAACTTTGAAAATTCAGGAAAAATAGAGTTCAAATGATTTTATGTGTTTTTCATTTGGAAAATACATATTTAAGACATTAGGGTCATCTTATAATTTTACTCGACAAAGTTCAAGTTATTTTCAATTTATTATAATTTTTCAAAGTAAACAGCTCATATAACTTGAATAAGTGAGCTTGTGAAAATTATTTCGAAAATACGTGATTTTATTTTAGATTATTGGCTCAATGAAACACAAACTATTTTTATGGCATATTCCCTATGATTTTAGTAATGTGTGTGTAACATTACACATTCATTAGAGTTTGTTTGATAGAGTAACTAAAATTCAACTTATAATCGTCTTAAAAGGTCTTGATAGTATAACCTCACGTTCTTATTCCATAAGTGATATCAAAAATGAGTTTTTCAATAATATATACATCTACTAAAATTTTTACGAACCGTGTTTGCATAGGTCTTCACTAAGACCCACCATTGGAGGTCCAAACATATCTAAACCCATTAGCTACTACGAATTTCATTTCATATAATTAAAACTTCGGATGTGATTATTTCGAAGAGGTAAAATGAGAAATCCATAATCATATTAAGTTGGAACGAGCCATTACTCAAAGTTCACGGACTATATAAAGTATTCATGTAGTCTAGCCAAGTGTTACTCCTTCTATCGTGACGTATCAAATCGACTAGCAATAGTTTGAAATTTCTTAAGTAGTTAGCATACGAGTTTTGTAAATGGCGATCACCGAGTAACTAACATATCAACGTTAGAGTGGTTAGACATTAAGTTCATGAAGCACTAGAAGTGCTTAAGGTTGGAAAAGAGGTTAGCGCCTATCATTTTGTATTTAGTCATGAGATTCATCTTGTAGGGGTCTTACCGAGGAATATCATCTATCATATGCAATGGAATGTGAGCTTCATACATCGGTGACTGGTGTGGATCTATTTAAAGTACGGTATTTTGAGTTACTAAGCTCAAATTGCTTTTTATGAAAATGTGAATTTATATGTCAAATGAATTTATATCACCTATTGATTGGCGCTACCAATGATGTAAGTTAACAATTGTGCCTTGAGCCGGATCCGGCAAATGTAGTGTACACGGAAAGTCCAGATCGGGTGAACTTGGCCATGTTCCCCAGTCTTGGCGAAGGGGATTATTCGCGGAAGACATCGGTTTATCGCGTCTAGTCGCAATGAGGAACACTGTGAATGAGCATAGAATGATAACAAGCTCGATATGCTGGTAAAATATTTGTTTTCATATGTGTATGTTGGGCTTTCGTTTTAAAACGTCCTGCACCATATGGTTTGGCATGTAATATTCTTTAAATGAAGATTTATGTTGTTTTTCACAGAAAAAGTCGTGCAACGACTCACACTGAGTACACTAGTACTTAGCCCAAAATCTTTTCTTCAAATGTTTTAACAAGTTTTTGAAGGACGATGATGAGCTGGTGACCAGGTGGGTCCGATCGAGTGTCTTATTCATAAATGTCGATTACCAAGGTGATGGTAATGTCATATTGATACTTATTTTGTTGTCATTTGGTTACACCTTGTGTATTACCTTCTATACTCAAACTCATAGCCTTATCATGTTGACCATCAATATATAACTTTTCACTTTCGATCCTATTTATTTCAATGTTTAAGGTTCATTTTCTTCATACATTGAACTCATGTCGTATCCAATGTGTCCATATTCCTAGAGTTTTTCTATCTTCTTCAATTTTTACATCATTATTGTCAGTTGGAAACATTTCTTAATTATATCACATTGAATCCCAATTCCGCGTAGCCCCATCCTGCGGCGCGTTACAGAATGGTATCAGAGCTTTTGGTTCGCTCTAGATATGAAAACCATTTTCCATTATTCATCGAGTCTAGAATTTGTTTTTTCAGATTCCTAAAAGTGAAATAATTCTTCGGCCACCTCGTAGCTCTCTTCAACACCTCAGGAAAGAAGGTAATAATGTTTTCAAATAAATACGAAGTTTTCAAAATAATTTGCAAATTCTTTTACAATGACATGTATGAGTCATGTTATATGAAGAGATATGTCAAAATGGATTACATGTATGAAACTATGAGAATCATTTTTTTTAAGTTGCCCATGAAAATGAACAATGAAAAGTTCTTTCTTATATTGATTCACTTATGAAAGTTTAATGTTTGGCCGTAATGTGAGACATGAAAATTGTTGGGAACCCCAAAGCATTTTTGATTTTGATGATGATCTTTTGAAACTCACTTAGGTGTTATAGCTTTTATTGGTGTAAAAATGTTCTACATGTTAACAGATCACTACACATGAAGTGAATTCTGATAGAGAACATATTAGGAGATGACTTAGCATGTAAAAGAGTTATTCCTATAGAAGTCATTTCTGTAATAGTCTAGGTTGAAGACCAAGACATTTCACAAAAGAGAAGAAATCGATCTACTGTAACAGTCTACAACCAGATCACCGACCAGATCGATGATCACAGCAAGACACCAGATCGATAGAGTCATCAAACCACCATATGACATCATCCTACACATCATATCATCTTGCCACGTCAATATTTAAGCCCATCCAATAGGGTTTGGGAAGAGAATCCATGATTGATACAAGGAAGGAAAGTAACCGCTAGAAATCTGCTTTCCAAACTTAGAGGATTGAGTCAACATTTCTACAAGGCAAGAACAGATATGATGGATATCATTGATTGGCAATCTACAATCAATCTCACGCCAATCAACAACGGCTAGAATTTCAAATTCAAAGCCTATATATTTGAAGTTCAAGGTCTAGAGAATGTGTGTCGCGTGCGCTATATCGAAAAAGTCACTCTCATGCAACCAATCTCAACATCAGACTAAGAGCTTCAAACTACTTGTGATTCTACATCACACCAACCCAACCTCGATTCAAGTCTATCTTATCGAGAGAAAGAAGATCACCCTGCTAGCTAGTAGTTTTCTAGTGGTAACGTAGAGGTAATCTGTTGTAAAGGGACACGACCCTTACTTCGTGCATAAGTATCCTTCTAGCTTTGATTGATACTTGTGACTCGTTCTCCACGAGTAGAAAGAAGAAGAGTATCCTAGTAGTGGATAATCTGATCTAGTTTTGATCAGATCGTGGACGTAGGGATTTCCCGAACCACATTAAACAACTGTGTCATTTATCTTTCTGCATATTTACTTTCAACTGTTTATTATTCTAACTCTTTGCACTTCCATATAGACCACATCTCAATCAATCTGCTTTAATCAATCTGGTTAATCTTTAAGGTTTTCAATATAAGAGCATCAACTAAATCCACCATATTTCCGCACACACTATACTTAGAAAATAATAAGATCACTCTCATGATTATCTGAGCATTTACACTAGAGAGCAATCTGTCTGGACTGATCTCGTATCGATCTGTTAATCAATCTGGTCAGTCATTTGCCAAGCAATTTCTTGTTTAAGAATAGCTTGAACTCTCTACTAAATAACCGAGTAAACTGAAAAGTTTGTATTTGGTGTATTCCCCCCCCCCCATACACCAAACCTTGCTCTTTCGGGACCAACAAGTGGTATCAGAGCAGTGGTTCAAACGACCATAATACCTGCGTGGTCAACTTGAATAGATCTAGGAAAACCTATCTTTCATTCACGTGCATACTATCTGCCATGGAATCATCTGTTGTTAGGGCTTGTGAAGAATTCTCCATCCAAGGATATAGAGAATGGAGCTTCAGAATCAAAACAACACTCAAAGCCCATCACTATCTGATGTGGAAAGTAATAGAAGAAGGTCCATTAGAGATAACTGAAGAAAAGACCGTAACTACTACAACTGGAGTATCTACACAGATAGTTCATAAAGATCCAAGAAAATACACTTCGGAGGAACGTCGCGAAGCCAACCTAGATGACTTTGCTAAAGGGATCATATCTAGCATAGTCAAAGGCGTACATCTGGCCAAAATCCAAGATCTGGATACTGCCAAAGAGATGTGGGAAGCCTTAAGAGACTTCTGTCTAGGATCAGAAGTCATGATTGAGAACAAGCTGTCACTTGCGTGCAATAAATACGATGAATTCAAAATGAAACCAGGGGAGACTATTGAGCAAATGAAAATGAGATTCACTGGAATCCTCCTTGAGATATCAACGTTCAATAAGAACAAATATACTCAAAGAGAGAAAAACATGAAAGTACTCAGAGCACTTCCACCTAGCTGGGAAATATATGCTGCAATGCAACCACTTCGTGCAGACTTCAATGAACTCTCTACAGAAGCTCTATTTGATCATCTTGAAGGCCATGAATGTGATATACAAAGAATTCGTGGACCAGATCATCTGTCCAAAAAGGCAGAAAACGGTTCAAAGAAAGAAAAAGAAGTTGCCTTCAAAGCGAAGAGCAAACCAGATGAACCTTCTGAACCTTCTACACCAGATGAAGAGAAAGGTTATGGCAAATTACTAAAAGAGTTTGCAAGGGAGAAAATTTGTAATCACAAGAAGTTATCTAGTTTTGATAATTCTTGTGGCTCATACTCAACGAGTAAAAAGAAAGGAGAAAGTTAGTGGATTTTCGATCTAGACTTGATCGAGCCGTGGATATAGGAAAAGTTTATCCCAAACCACGTTAACTACTTCTTTAATTCTTGTTTACTTCATAATCATCTTCTTCATACTCTTGTATTCAAAACTGGTTTGATTAAAATTAACTAGTAAGAAAACAATTTTCTCATTATAAAGAGCATTAACCACCAAGTATCGCACACAACTTTAATCAAGTTTAACTTGTATTAGTTGTTCTTGATTATTGTTTTTCCACACATAAGGTTTTATTTGAGTAAGATTTTGTCTTCCTGATAAGAAGATTTATTTTACTACTCTAAGCTATCTTATCGATTAAGTGTGCTTAAGGCTTATATCTTAATCTTAAAAACAAGTTTGAATTGATGTATTCCCCCCCCCCCCCATACACCAATCTTGCTGCTCTTTCGGGACCAACATAAACAATGTTGATATTCATCCATATCAGCTTCTCCCCCTACAGTCTTAGATGAGGTCTAAAACATCTCTGAGAATCAAACCTTAAATATTTATTATTATTTATATATCTTCTGCAAGGTATGCAATTTTTCCGGCTTAAGATCAAAATAAACGAGGGTACGCTGGTAATTCCATCTGTCTGCCACTACGAAAAGTACTCCGACATTAAATGCTTGTAATTTCAATTGTCAGCGCATAGTAAATTTACTGTTGATTTCTGCCTTTTTACCTCCCCGCATCAGGAAAACATAACGCCTCATTTGTCAATCGTCGGATGGAAAATAAAAATACTAATCCATACCCTACACGTGTCCAAATCTTTTCCTCTTCCTCCACTATAAATATCAATTGTTAGGTATTTAGACACTTTTCACGCTCTCTCCATCCTTATTGTAACCTTTCTCATTAATTGGCTTTAGAGATCCCTACCATTTTCAAGGGCAAAATCTCATATTGCTCAAGTTTTTCTTCATCGTTTTAATCCATGCCGCTCTCATAATCTCCCGATAGGTATCTTGTTCTCTCCTTTCTTATTCTAATTAGAAATGTCTGCTGCAAATTTGAGGCATTTTCCTCAATCTACTTCTATAAAAAGCAATCTTCGGTCTTTGAAAAAATTGTTAATTAAGACAAGTGGATACGAAATTTGTATCCCCGAGCCCGATGAACGAATTAGGGATGTAGTCCTTCCCTCCATAGTCTTATGGAGAAAACAATTTGAGGTTTTGTGATATTTTACTAGTTTCGGTGTACCCTTTAACTAGTTAAACCCCATGTCCATACGTAAAGCAACTTTTTTCCACATTTTCTTGTCTTTGTTTGGTTTCAAAAATTCTGCAGATCTGTTTTATAGCCTGCATCGCGTAAAGAAATGCCCTCCTTTTATCTATTTCTCTCCTGTAGATCATATCGACCTTTATGGTAAGTATCATAGCCTTAATAAGGGCTGGTTCAACGAGTATTACATTGTTACTCCTCCCGAAAACGATGATTGAAGCTTTCCCACCTTCCCTCTAATTAAAGATTTGTCCTCTGTTCGTTTCACTCAAGGCGGATCTGGCGTACCTGTCGTCGTTGTCTATCAACTTCACGAAATAGCCAAAACCTCCCTCCATCATTCCTTCGTGACCCTTTCACAGAAAATGCATCTGTCCTTTCTTATTTCGATCTTCATCCCAGTCATCTGTGGGTTCCCTCCATGGGCACTCATCTTACTTTCTACCTAGATCTTTTAATGCTTTAAGCTATTTATATTCATCATTTCGTACATTTGTTAATATAGATATGAGTTTCGCTGACAAGCTAAGTAAAGCCGCACATGCCAGGACTGCTTAGCCCCTGACAACCCGATCTGTGAGGAAAGCCAACGATATACTTCAAGGAGCCGGTGGTTCTCGTACCACTCATTCTCCCTTGCCTTCTCAAGGTGCCTCTATCGGGATTCTTCTCAAAGCCAACGATATACTTCTCGTAGCTGATAACTCTACGTTTTAATATTTTTCCAATATGGAATTAATACTTCATATTATATTTCACGTATAAGATAATAATCATTTTTGCATTAATTAATATTTACACTAGACTAATCTACACAAAATATATATTCTAAATTTACAAATAACTTCCATTAATTAAATATATTACCATAATTAAATATGAATTTATAAAGATATAAATTTATTAACTCTAACGATCCTCACATGAATTAATATATAATACAAGATTTATTCTCTCACAACTTCCAAATTTTAGCTTAGATATTTCATAAAGTGGTGGGCACTTATTTTTTTTGTTATTAAGTCGCAATAGTTAATCAATTTGGTGAGTAAAACAAACTGATATCTATATTCTATATAATATTTAAAGGATTAAATATTTAAGCCTTCTCCTTAATCCAAGATTTATATAGTATCACCACAAGTTTTCTTTCATATTTATATTAATATTTTATATACAATAATATATAATTCAATGATTTAGAAAGAATTATTTAGGTAAGTGTATAATTAATATCTTATATAATTAATTAGTTATGATTATAATCATATTTAATTAATTATTCAGTCAAAATTACAATATATATATATATATATTGTTGAATATATATTTTATAGTATATTATATGGATTAAAAATAATTTTGCTAATTATATATAATATATAATATAGATATGATAGTAAATCCCTACAATAAGTTTTCTTCATTTATCGTACAAAAATATATAGCATTCATCAATTATCATTGTTTACTTTTGAAAATTAGATAATATATATAATAAATTATGAATATTGATGGACTAGCTAATTAATTGACTATTCATTTGTTTCTTTTTTATTCAATTTAAATGTTCTTTTTCCTTTAGAATTTTTAATTAATTTTAATATTTATTAAAATTTACTAAAAAATTCTATCTCACATCTATATATGTATCTTAAATCTCAAAATTTTTGATCATTAATTTTAATATTTATGATAAATATATATCCCATATTGATTTAATATAAAATCCAACAATTATTGAAACTATATAAATACTAACATTCTATATATTCTACATCACAATTTAATTGTCCAATTAATTATTTAATTAAATAATAATTATATTTTAATTAAATTTTTTTTGAGTAATTGAAACTTTCCTATAAATATTATATTATAATTTTATTTACAACACTTAGTTGTCAAACTATAAGTAGAATTTTTCATGTATAAACTAATAAAATCTATAATATTTTTTTCTATATCTTTTTATTTCAAAGCATATCAGTTTAATATATAGTATGTAGATATTAAATCAATAGTGTAATTTAAATATCACTAAACTGACAAATTAGTTTATCACACATTGAAAACTTAGTAAACTTTATTAATATAAAAATTTTATAAAAAGAAAAAATGTGTGTATAATTGAGCTTAAAATAGAGCTTGAGATATTGAGTCAATTAAATTACGTTAATGTTTCTAAATATTTTATATTTTTATAATATATAATCATTGGGTTTTTCTATCGATTTTAGTCACTTTGATCTTATTTTATGGTTCTTTAATTTTTGTATGATAATTTACGGTAAGATCGGTCGAATTGATAAATATTTTATAAATTATAATTTGATTTAAACGATTGGTTGTCAAAACATGTATATTACACTTTTGTGTATTAAATTTAAATGTAAGAGACATTATATATAATTTTAGATATAATTTATACACAAATATAGTTCATATAAAGTGGGTGGATGAATATTTAACGGGAATTTATACAAAAATATAGTTAATATAAATGTGTTTATAACTCACACCTATTAATGTCGGCTACCGTAGAGTAAAATGTCATCACTACCCTCACAGGTATGGATATGGATAACCAGTGTTCATGTATGTCGTGGTTGATTGTCATCCTTACTTTTGACCCACCAACAATATAATTTTTAATACTTATAACATTAATTATTTGAATTGATCAAATAAATATTCTCGCAAGGCAATGAAGGGTCTTTATCCAATTCCTTTACTGCAGCCAATGATTGGTCTTTAACGGATACAACACTTGATGGTTGTTCTGCTTGGAACCAAAGAATGTATCCCCTCTGAAAGAACAAGAGGAACAACTAGGCGAAGAAGAAGAAAACTTTTTAGGAAAGTTTGATCGAAAGCTAATCATGATTTACTTCGTGTTTCGTCTCGACATAAGCTTGATTTAGCTTCATTCTGGTTGGAAAAAACCTGATTTTATTTGGTTGTTTAGTATGTTTTTGGTTATATTTTAGTGTGTCGTAATTGTCGTGTTTTATATGTTTGTCTTTTGGTTTCGTGTCGTTTTATTGTTCATTTTATGCCGGTTCATTTATTTTATGATTTGGATGTAGGAGGTGGAAATGAGATGGAAATAGAGCTAGAAGTGATGCTTTATTCATCCCATTGATGAAGTCGAGTGGAGCAGAAAGGACTGAGACGAGGACGAGAAGAGAAGCTAAAACGACGATGCCCAAGTGGGGACCAGCGCCCGCTGGGGTGCCGCTGCATAATTTTTCAGAGTGCAGGGCCTAGTGACCGCTGGCCCTGCAAGACAAAAGCGGTCAGAGGCACAAAGCCAGCGACCGCTGGCTTCCCAGTGGTTGCTGGCTGGCAGTTCCACACTTGATTTAAACTCGTTTTGGCGTCATTTTGGAGGGTGTGGATGATTAGACTAAGACACAAACACTTAGAATAGTATCTTTACTTGCTTTTTAGTAGATAGGACTTGGTATTTCATGAGATTGAAGGATATTCCAACATTGCTTTGTGAATTCGTAGTAAGTTCATCTTTATGGATATTTCTATGGTTTCCTTTATATCCA